>JAUTDX010000952.1:0-87259 GCA_030844895.1 Ambrosia x helenae
GTAGTGTGTAAGGAGTGGGAGAGAGAGAGAGAGATGTGGAGAGGAAAGTGTGTGTGGTGTGTGTGTTCCTAAAGAGAGAAAATGGTGTGTGTAAAGCTCATAAGAAAGTGGAGAAAAAGAGAGAAGTTATTAATTTTGAAACGGAACGTTTGCCTTTATTCATTTGGTTTAACAAACCTTTGAAATCCGCATCACCAGACGCGGCTATTCCCATTCACCTCATCTTAAAGTGGAGTAAAATAATATTCAACTTTGGATCATTGGTCGCAGTTTCATATATTGACCGTGTCTGAAATGAAAGTTGACCGCGTTTGAAAGGGAAGTTGACCGCGTCTTTTATTCGGTTTTGTAGTAGTGATAGCTCATACAATAGTATACGTTGTGGATTATGTTAAGTTGACCATTCAAAAAATGGCGCATGAGACTATAGCTTTAGGATCCATTCTAACATATATTTATGGTGTGTACAACCCCACTCTTATTTTTAAACTAAAAGAACAAAAAGATTTATTTATAAGTTCCATATACTACACGTTTAATATTAATAAACATATAATGTTACTAATGAATAAATTAATATAAAGTCTTTATTATTACTATGATTTATTAGCTATATTTGTTGATCGATTCCAATTGTATATAATGGAAAACATGATAATAAATAATATATGATAGGCTAGACAGTCCAATATATGACTGCAGAGATGGAAGACACCATGATCTTGATTGAGTTTCCATTTAGGGTGTACTATTAGGATGGTATTAGGTGATCTAGAGATCACAGTTTTTAGGGAGAGAGAGAGGAGACGAATTTGTGTTGTGGTGTTATGTATGCATTAGTCATTAAACCTCTCTAGTAAAATACTATTTATACACCAAAGGGAACATTATGTTTATCTGATGAGGGTAATTATGTCCATTGAATAATTACCAATTAATGATATAGTGGTAATAAAATGATCATTTATTAGATAAATGATTATAATGACCATTTTATAGATATTAAATATATTCTTACATTCTCCTATTTGGCCAAGTAATCATTTATTATGAGGATTAGATAAGTTTGATCAGAGTTTAATACTCACTTTAGTTCTAACCCAAAACATAGCAGAGTAATATAGTCATTGAGTCAGTATTCAACTCATGGCCCCCATTACACACTACATCGCAAATTTAAAACTTAACATTAGGATCATGCCAATTAAGCCCTTAATGTTGATTTGTATGAGTAGTGTCTATACCTCTTTTAGGCATTCATGAATGTATTCAGAGGCATAACAAATTCTAAACGTATGAGGAAAAATTAATAATTAACCATTCATAGGACGATATGCGGTTGTACATGGTCATTAGTAAAACCCGTCTTTATTATAAACGCTTTCATAAGACTTATGAGTAATATACATTTTGTTATTGGATCCATAAGCATATTATGAATGTTCGATACAGATATTTAACTTCCTCTACTTGTTCATAAGATAAGTGAACAATTAATTTTTGTATCGAAATTTTAATGCAGTTCCAGTTCCACTTGAACTGTTTATTGTTCAAGAAATAAGGGTAGCTGACTTTTATCACAATAAGTCTTCAATATAGTATTTAAATGGAGTTACTAAATTTATAAGTCAAACTAATAAATTTACCAAGAACTTTTAGTGACCATTTCATTGTGATCAACAACATATTAGTAATTATAACTTAGGTTTTTGTTAAGAGCTCCTTTATGACTCCTCCATAGTTATGTCTGCTAACATTAGGATATAACCTGAAATTGACATTCATCTTTATTTGAATATAATAAAAGTTAGAATAAGAGTAGTCAATCACTTTAAGTTCTCACTTCTTCTTTAGATTATAGTCTCTCGTTTCATAAAGGTACTGGAATGTTTCATTAGATGTTTTTCAATAATCTAGGCAAGTTTAGTATTAAGTAATATGAAAAATATCATAAACAAGTATCGATTAAATTTCCATAAGGCTTCTAATTAATGAACCATAAGGTAACAATCTCATTTATCTGATTATCCTCTAAAGGAGAGTAATCTTGTATGTTACATATGTATGGACCTGCTTACAGTAAAACTTATAGGATGAAACTAATATCCCATTGGTCTATCTTGGTGTATTCTAATACCCATCACATAAGAGGTGTCTTAGAGATTCGTCGTGTCAAAATTATGCACAAATAACTTATGTAACATATACTTGTCAAAAGAATGTCATCTATATAAGGACATGTTTATATTAGTTGCTCTCACTTATCTTGAGGTAGGTGTTTTAATCCACTTGGTTCTTGATAATAAGAATTACACTATAATTTTATCACATTTAGATGCTTGCATCAACTCATACATGGATTTCATTGATATACAAAAGTGTTCTTGACCTTCAGTTTAGAACTATCATTTTGTTTTATGAACATGTATGTAAGTGTTAGGGAAAGTTTTTTGATTGTCCTTGTAATGTAGCTCTTAAATTATTATAAGCTGTAAGAACTATAGTCGTATTCATGATAATTAACACAATATTAACCAAAAGATGGGTTTAAAACCTTCATACAAAAATACAAATTTACAAAAACCATTAGGTTTATAAGATTTAGTGAACCCTACACATTCATGTTTACAAAAACAACTTAATGCGTTAGGTTCAAAACGACAACACATCTTGAGTTCCATGATTGAGCGGAAGCGTCTTAGAGTTTCAGTATACGGTTCCTTGGTTGCGCGACTCCTCATCCGAAGCCTAGTTCCCAGCCTACGGTTTAACCACAACCAACAACTCACAAGTTAGTTATAAATGGCTTATGATAATAAATAAACCTCTAATTAGACCTCAATTCTAGTTCTAAGCTTTGTAAAGCATTGAAAAATTTCGAAAAGGGATCACGCTGTAAGCTACGGCTTCACAGCCATAGCCTACGGCTACATTTTTTTATGAAAATTTCACACCGTAATAGCCTTTCAGCCGTAGCTTATGGCTGGCACCTCCTGGTCCTTTTTGCCTTGTGGATCATAGCTTACGGATCCAGGCCATAAGCTACGATCTAGAGCTGCTGTAAAGCCACGAAAAATCATCTTTAACCCACTGTACACCCCCATAAGGCTGCAAATCAAAGTGCTATGGATAAGTCGCAATCCGGGCAATATTTAGGCTATTTTAAAATGTGTTAAACGACATGTAACACCCATTCAAACGAGACTATCAACAAATCATCTATCACAAATTCTAGTCTACTATGTGGATCATTTTAATCAACTTAAATATAGATAACTAACTCATCCAATTTTCACACATTGTTAATAGTTCTACTTAACTACATACTTTCCGCTTTAAGTGACAAACGAGAGTTTTCAACTCTAGCGCCACAACACATTTGGCATTCGGCTTTAAGGTGTTGCCATGAGTAACATGACTTCATGAGAAACCATTCATTTTCTACATGTTCGGCTTTAAGGTTCTCATGAAAGCCCTTGGGCTTTACAATCAACAGTTCAAGATATCATATCATCAATAATGATCAATCAACTCGTAGCACTATCTTTAAGTATGCTCCTTGCCTTTGGCCTTTTGTGGTTCCTTGATCACTTGATGAAGCTCCTTCTTTGCCTAATGGAATATCATTTATTAGATAATCTTTTAGCTAATTTCATATTCTCATGGGTATAATCATTCATTAGATAATCTTCAGTCGGGTTTTTCGGTGGGCTCCAATTTGCCACTACTTCGATCTTTGAGGGATCAACATATATTCCCTCAGCTTTAATAATATGTCCTAGGAATTGCACTTCCCGAAGCCAGAACGCGCATTTCTAGAATTTTGCCAACAACTTTTCTCGTCTCAAAATAGTTAACACTTCCCACAAATGGTGAGCATGTTCATCTTCATTCCTTGAATACACTAGAATGCCATCAATGAATACTATTACCGACTTGTCCAACATAGGTTTTCATACCCGGTTCATGAGATCCATGAAGGCTACGGGTGCATTTGTCAAACCAAAGGACATTACCAAGAACTCATAGTGCATGTACCGCGTGCAGAAAGCCGTCTTGGACACATCCTCTTCCTTAACCTTCAGTTGGTGGTATCCTGACTTCAAATCAATTTCTGAAAACCAACTTGCACCTTGTAATTGGTCAAAGAGGTCGTCTATCCTCGGAAGGGGATATCAGTTCTTTATCGTTAACTTGTTAAGTCCACGGTAGTCTATACACATACGAAGACTACCATCTTTCTTCTTTACAAATAGCACCGGTGCTCCCCACGAGGATACGCTCGGCCTAATAAAACCCTTATCCAACAATTCTTGAATTCGCTTCATTAATTCTTGAAGATCCAAGGGGGTCAATCGACACAACGCTTTCGCAATCGGTTTGGCCCCTATTACGAGCTCACTACTGAATTCCACGTCTCTCTTAGGAAGTACTCCTTGTAACTCTTCCGGGAATACATCCGCAAAATCCCAAACCACCGGTACCGGTACCACTTTCAACTTTGGTTCACCCCCCCCCCCCCAGCTATCGGTCACATAGGCTAGGAAAACCTTGCAACCATGTTGGATTAGCTTCTTGGCTTTCAAATAAACACTATGGGGTGACAATTGGTTTCCCCACGAATAGTAACAAGCTTCAAGTTTGGTGACAACAATTGAATCACCTTCCAGTTGCAATCTACTTTGGCATGGTGAATTGATAACCAATGCATGCCCACTACAACTTCGAGTTCCTTCATCCCCATTGGAATCAGATCTATCGGGAAGATTTGATCTTCAATAACGATTTCACAGTCTCGGCATATGTTAAAAAAACACAGAAACTTTTGTGATCTCCTATTTCTACCTTTAAGGGCATAGTAAATTTTAGTAATTTAAAATATGGGTGTCGAATAATCCTATTTGAAATAAAAGACTTATTCACACTGGTGTCAAAACATTTTTACAGGTACCAAATTAATAATAATAGACATAGTACCTCATATCACATCCGGGTCCTGTTTTGCCTCCTCCACGGTGACATGGAACGATCGTGCACGCGGTCTTGAGGCTTCGGCTTTAACTTCAGACTTCTTTTTCGTTTTTACTAGGTCCAGGTGTTCCGCCTTTTATTACCCGACTGAAAACATCCATAGCATATTGTCACCTTCGTAGGGAAATTTGCAACCCTATGACCCGTTTTCCCACAGTTTGCACAGGGATTGTTCTTAAAGAAACATTCACCCTTGTGTGCTCTACTACAAATCTTGCAATTTTGGGGCGACCCCCTTTAGTACCCCCTTATCTTTTCTTCGGGGATTTCCCCATTCTTCGCTTTTTGGTGGGGCTCGAGTTGGCATCTTGAGCCCTCCTTTCACCCCTTTCGACTTCCTTTTTTAATTCAATCTCCCTTTCTTGTGCAGCATTGATAATGTCAGTAAGATTTTCAAACTTGGAAGGAGTCATGAACTCCCTGTATTCAGCACTTAACATATTATGTTAGTAGTAAGTCATTTTCTCTTCTGTTTGGACTAAGTCCCCACAAGACTTCAATTTATCCATGAATACTCCAGTGATCTTGTCGATTGACTCTCCCTTCTGCCTCAGCTGCATAAACTCCTCCTGGAATCTTTTAACCACCACCTTAGGACAGTGGTGTTTCAGGAAAGGATTTTTAAAATCTGCCCATGTCATATTTCTTAATGCTTCTTCACTCATTCCACCTTTTATTACATCCCACCAATTTTTGGCCATGTCTCTCAATTGACCCGTGCCAAAGGCCACACGGTCAATGGGATCACAGTGGACCCTCTCAAAGATGTCTTCCATTTCATACAACCATTTCTGGCATTCCACCGGATTAACCTCTCCCTTATAATTTCTTGATTTACAAGCCATGAACTTATCATAAGAACATGTTTTCTTAACTATGCCCTTCTCCATCTCCTGCATAATACTTTGATTTCATTACATCTCTCTTCCAATACGTTTAGTAGGGTAGCTTGTAACTTTTCTACAAAGTGGGGAATACTGGATTCAAGAGCCTTTCCCACTTGAACTGTGATGCTGCTTTGCATTTCCTCCCAAGTGAGAGGTGCTTGATTATCTACTTTATTTTCCTCCGTCATTTCACTGTAATAATATTCATCATTACAAACATTTCAGAGTTACATCACCCATATTTATTCTACTTAACTCAACTTATCCGCCCGTCGGCGTATGTTCAGAGTCTAGTGCCTAGGCACTACACTCTTAATTTCTATTTAATTTCTGCTTTAATTTTAACTGCTTTACTATTTTCAATAACTACACAATGAATCTTACCGGATGGGGAGACAGAGCTTGAAACCGAACACTTATCTCTTCAAACATGTGGCTCTGAATACCACTTGTAAGACCCATAGTCATATTCATGATAAATAACACTATATTAACCAAAAGATGGGTTTAAACCTTCATACAAAAATCCAAATTTACAAAAACCATTAGTTTTTATAATATATTTAGTGAACCCTGCACATTCATGTTTACAAAAACAACTTATTATGTTAGGTTCAAAACAACACAATATATTAAGTTCCATGATTGAGCAGAAGCGTCTTAGAGTTCAAGTATTCGATCCCTTGGTTACGCGTCTCCTCATCCGAAGCCTAGTTCCCAATCTACGGTTTAACCATGTCCAACAACTCACAAGTTAGCTATAAATGGCTTATGATAATCAACAAACCTATCATTAGATCTCAATGCTAGTTCTAAGCTTTTTAAAGCATTCAAAAATTTCGAAAAGGGATCACGCTGTAAGCTACAACTTCACAGTCGTAGCCTATGACTACATTTTTTTTTTTGAAAATTTCACGTCGTAAGCTACGGCCTTCTAGCTAAAGAATACGGCTGCCACCTCCTGGTCCTTTTTGCCTTATGGACCGCAGCTTACTACGGCTCCGGTCCATAAGCTACGGTCTAGAGCTGCTATAAAGTCACGGAAAATCATCTTTAACCCACCATACACCCCATAAGGCTGCAAATCAAAGTGCTAAGGATAAGTCGCAATTTGGGCAACATTTGGGCTATTTTAAAATGTGTTAAACGACATGCAACACCCATTCTAACGAGATTATCAACAAATCCTCTATCACATAATTCTAGTCTACTATGTGGATCATTTCAATCAACTTAAATATAGATAACCAACTCATCCAATTCTCACACATTTTTAATAGTTCTACTTAACTACATACTTTCCACTTTAAGTGACAAGCGGGAGTTTTCAACTAAAGTGCCACAACACATTCGGCATTCGACTTTAAGGTGTTGCCATGAGTAACATCGTATTGCTTTTGATTGTGTTTGTGTTTTTGTTCCGATCACAATGGCAAGGAAGATCATTGTGTAGGGTTTGTTTGTTAGAAGACTTCTTTTATGTTTGCTTGTATTTTGTATGTACTTTGTTAACTTGGATATTGTAAATGTGTTACTTGGCAATCAAGCAGTTTTTTATAAATATTTGGATTTGTTCTTTTGCAAGTATTCCATTTTGTATGTAGTTTTGTTAACTCAGATATTTCATTGAAATTATGTAATTGTAATAATAAGTTTGAATCTTATAACAGTTGTTTGACAAATTTGTTAGCAAGTCAACATATATTAGTAAACAGAGTAATGAAATATCAGTTGAAGATTAAGATTATCTGTTTCTTTTTAACATCTGTTATGCCAACAAAGCTTTTCATGCGTGTGTTGATTTATCATCAGTTGTTTTCATTCATCAGTGGTTAGGGATTCATCAATGGTTTCCAATCAGCTATTTTGTTCATCAGTGGTTACCAAAGCCAGAAGCACAACCATCAATGAATGGATTTCCAGCTTTAGTTGGATTTAGTCTTCCCGTGTTTTCACACGGGATTTCACCTAGTTATAATAATTGAGAGCAATAAATCTCACATGGCATTCAAAGAGGACATCCTCCCCCTTGAGTGTGCCATGTGGCATTAATTGATTTTAGGAAAAAAAAAAATAAAAACAAACTTTGATTTCTCTGTCTCATGTTTCTTCCCATAATTTTTAAAACGTTAATATCTTTTATATATGAGATTTTTTAAAGAAAAAAATTACACCAAGTTAACGAGCATTTTATTATATTTCCAACGAGTACCATAGTGCTATATAAAAAACGGAGGAAAAAAACGACAATTTTTTTGTAGGGTTTTGTTCATATAGGAAAAAAAAACATAAAGTGTTAAGGTAATTCATTAATAATATATAGGCAAGTTACTAATTATGTTCAAATCTATAAATATGAATTCTATTTTCAACATGTGTTAGTATTGGGTTTGTACATTGTTTTAGGTTAGGTATTAATATTAGAGTTATATATTGTTTAAGGTTAGGCTTTAACATTGGAAATACATTGTTAATTGTTTTTTTTGTTAGGTACTACCCGAAGCTTTCCTGCATGTAAGGCTATAGGGTGTGGAGACGGGGCACCACCCCCGTTCTCCAATTTTTGCGCCGTCTGGGACACGCACACCGCACCCTCCCCCCGTCCCCAAGCTTCCCGTCCCTCCCGTCTCTCTCAGAACGTATGGGACGCACCAATCACAACAATTCCTTTATTTGTTAATTTTTTTTGAATTGAATGTTGCAACGGTCATTTTTGAAACGGCTATATTTTGTTTTTTGTTTTTTATAAACCAAAACATATTATAAACACAAACCATCCAAATAAACCAACACAAATAAACCAAAACCAACCAAATCATCTCATCTTTATACCAAAATACTCTCTACTTTCTTTATAAAAGATACCAAATAATGCCATATCTACCGTTGGTTGATTCCTCAAGTTCGTCGACGAAGAAAACCGGATTTTTGTGAACGCGGTTTGGGAAGCGGCACAATTAATTGTGGCGGAGGAAGACGAAGAAGTGAGCTCGCCACAATAGTTATATTTATTTACAACATACGTGTAGGTGCACACGAGCGATTAGTAGGAGATTACATTGCCGATCAACCGGTGTATACGGATGAGATGTTTAGGCGCCGGTTCCGAATGATCCATCGATTGTTCGTACGTATTGCCGATGATTTGGCCAGTTGTGACTCGTATTTTACATTACGGTACGCTGCTAGAGGCAAACGGGGGTTCATAACTTATCAAAAATGCACGGCAGCATTGCGCCAACTAGCTTACGGGACAGCATCCGACTCGTTGGATGAGTATTTACGGATGTCCGAAAGAACGTCACGTGAATGCTTGTATAAGTTTTGCAAACGTGTTGTCAAGATCTAAAGCAAAAAATATTTGCGAAAAACCAAACTCCAATGAAGTCCAGAAATTGTATGAGTTCCATCACGAAAAGCATGGTTTTCCAGGGATGCTCGGAAGCATTGATTGCATGCACTGGCAGTGGTCGAATTGCCCTAATGCATGGCGTGGCATGTTTTATCGAGGCGATCACGGTCATCCAACAATAATCTTAGAGGTTGCCGCGTCATAAGACTTATGGATTTGGCATGCATTTTTTGGTGTTCCCGGATCAAATAACGACCTTAATGTCCTTAATCAATCATTGGTTTTTGAGGATGTTAGAAAAGGTACCGTCCGGATTCAAAATTTACGATTTCGGGGGTTGAGTACAAGCACGGGTATTATCTTGCGGATTTAATATACCCAACCTATTCTACACTCGTTAAAACTGTTAAGCACCCTCCCGACGAAAAAAGAAAGAAATTTGCTAAGTATCAAGAAACGGCGTGAAAGGATATTGAACGAACATTTGGGGTTCTACAAGCAAAATGGCACATCATCGCAAACCCGGCATGTGCTTTCACACCAAAAAAACTACGTTATTGTATGTATGCTTGTATCTTGCTGCATAACATGATCATCGAAGACGAAGGCCGAGCTATTTGTAAGTACGATGAAACCGCGATGGAGGACAATACTATTCCGGATGGCCCAGAGCAACAAGAGTTAAACGAATTCTCGTTACGTAACGAACACATCCATCATCATTTTCAAGCCGACTTGATCGAATATATTTGGAACAACGGACACGACGACTAGTATTTACTTTTGAAAGTTTATGTAATTTTAGGTTGGTTTGTAATTTTTTTTATTTTTAGGATGGTTTGTAATTTTTTTTAAATTTTAGGATGGTTTGTAATTTTTTTTTATAAAATCTAGTATTTATTTGAACATTATTTTGTTAATTTGTTACTTTTATAAAACTAAGGAAAATTGGATTGTAATAATCCCACCTTTATGTTGTTGGCCAATAATAATCCCACCTAAGTTTATTCTTCCACCAGTCTCACCTTTTAATTTATTTTTTCTCATTGCACCCGCCGTTAAGTCACACTAACGTCGTTAGCTGGAACTCACAATTCTGGACGATTGTTCACCGGATCTGAAAGAGGGAATCAAGACGATGATATTGGTATATTCAATTGCCGAATGAGCATGGTTTGATGGTTTAATTGTCGGTTCCGGTCATCCCCTTCGACAAGAACATCAACCTGAAACCCATCAAACCATGCTCGTTTATGCAATTGAACATACCAATATCATCGTTTCGATTCCTTCTTTCAAATCCGGTGAACAATCGCCTAGAATTGTGAGTTTCAGCTAACGACGTTAGTGTGAGTTAATGACGGGTGCAATGAGAAAAAATAAATTAAAAGGTGGGACTGGTGGGAAGAATAAACTTAGGTGGGATTATTATTGGCCAACAACACAAAGATGGGATTATTACAATCCAATTTTCCTTGTTTATATGCTCTCTATTTAATATGTTCAAAGTAATTATAAAATTGAATGTAATGAGGTTTCATAAACATCTCTTGACTCTAACTTTCTTTTGATTAGATATGGTGTGCTAAAGACATATTTACCCCTAAAAATAGGTATTGTATGCATTGTGTGTTATATAATAAGCGATTAAACTTATACCTCTTAATAAGAAGTACTTAGGAAATGCTTTATAATATAGTATAGATATACATAGAGATAGATGATCGATGTCATACATCTAATGGGTTAGAGTTTGTTTGCCATATTTACGGTTGAATTATAATTGTTATAAATCATATATATGGCTGGCCAAACAAAAATTATTATATTTGCATAGAAAGTGTGGAAAATAAACTAGCATTTGATCAAATTAAATTATACATACATATAATTAGCAACTTTTGAAAGCCTTATTTGTTGTAATTATAGTTTTGGGTTTTTTTTTGTTTTTTTTTTAAAGTTGAGTTTTCACTTATCATTTAAAAGATATCCCCTTTAGTTTGATTTTTCACTTCTAAAACAAAAGTTTTTATCTTTTGGAATTTAATTCATTTGATTTTTTTTACTTGTAAATCAAAGCTTTTCATGTTTTGCAATTTAATTACAACATTTTTTTACTTTCAACTTTAGTCCCCTCTAGTTTCATCTTTCGCAAGTTTCGTTTTATGTTTCATTTTAAATTTTGCGAGTCAACACGCCGGAACGTGCTTGTGGGTTCAACATTTTTTAAATTATGTTAGTTAAAATTAGCGATTGTAAATTTGGCGTAATAATAATATATAATCAATTGCGTTGGTATTTATATCAGCTTGATACGCTACAGGTTCGCGGGGCAACGCTTGTGGACAAAATTTATTATATATATATCGACTAATACATTATTTTTTTATTAATTTCCTTTTTGTTAGTATACATTTTTAGTTTTATGTTCCTACTTCCTAATTCAAAGTAGTGTACTAATATATAATTAGGTTTTCTTTGGCCATTATGACTTAACGTCACTATCGATGTAAGCTTTACCAAACTGTTACCAATATTCGTTTGTATAGTTCTCAATTGAACTAAAATACCTATTGCCCTCCTTTTTAGATATATATATATTACTACCTTAACCGATATCGATTGAGTTCTCGTCATATAGCGCGGTTCATTTACTATTTTATTTTATGTATAAGATTTCATTGATCGCAGTTTTGTAATTAATTGAAGGATACTTACCTCCGAAAGGTTAAAAGATACAACTCTTCCTTGTGTTGACTTTTATATTTAAAAGAGTAAAGTGCACGGATGGTCCCTGTGGTTTGTCCAAATTTCACGTATGCCCCCATATATTTTCAATGGTTTCCAACGTTGACATTTTATAACATTTTGGTCCCTACCAGCTAACGTCGTTAAATTTTATCAGTTAAGTCATGTAAAATGACCAAAATACCCATAGGAACCATCCGAGCAGTTTAATCTTTTATATATATGACCAGCACCACCACCTCCTCCTCAAACAACCGACATCACCTCCTCCTCCTCCTCCAACCACCACCACCACCACCGTCGTCCCCAACCCTAACCCCACCGTCGGGACATGCTGGAATAAATGAAGCAAAATGTTGAATTTTATACCAATTAAATATAAAGAATGCTAAATTACTAACGAATGTAATTTGACATAACACAAAGGAGAAAAAAATATATATATCCATTGAGCAACCAGTAAAGGTAATTAAATACCATATAAATCCAACAAAGAATGCAAGTGACTGCAGCTGCCAAAAACCCAGCTTCCTGAGTAACCGGTCACCAAACAAACAGACAGAAACCCAACAGTATAGAGATAGAGAGAGAGGGGGATGACCGAGAGATGAGGGAGGTACTGGGGCAGAGCTCCGGCGAAGCTCTGGCAGGACCACGAGACCTGATTTGGACAGATTTGATCTGAGACTGTTAAAGGTAAAACTCCCATTCAATAATCAATTTTCATTGATAACAGGGATGATTAGCAGTTATAAGTTAAGAAATGATGTTGGTGATTCACGAAGGTGGTTATTAATGGTGAGGGTTGTGGTTGTACTAGATGAACAGAGGTAGTGGTTGTGGTATGTGGTGGTTATGGAGGTGGACGGACGATGGTGACAGTGTTGATGGGGTATAGAGAGAGAGAAGAAGAAGAGAGGGCTAGAGAGAGAGAGAGAGAGAAAGAAAGATGGTTGTGGTTGGTGATGATTGGGGAAAGATGGTAGTGGTGATGGTTGTGGTAGATAGGTGTGGTATTGTGGTGGGGGTTGAGAAGAGAAGGTGATATAACAGAGGTGGGTTTTTTTTATTTTTTTTTAAAGAGGGGTAATTTAGTAATTTCACATTGACTTAATGGAAAAACTTAACCTCCATCCAAGTCAGGGACCATTAATGAAACAAAATACAAACCACAGATCCCATACGTGTAATTTCGAAACGCTGAGGAGCAGAGTTTAAATTTGGGCAAACCACAGGAACCATCCGTGCACTTTACTCTATTTAAAAACTAGTTTCATCAAACCTTTTAAACTCAAATAAGTTTATGTCCACATTAATTTCTTTTATATGTCGATGATTTTATTTTAATTAATGATTATACTACGACATTTCTTAGGGGCTTACAGTATTGTGCGATATAATTGATCGGTTTTACTATTTATATGGTGTTATTATCTTATTTTACACGATGTGTGTATATGTCCAATGTAGAGTGTGCATGTATATTTAAGGTCTTAAATGTTTTTTATTTTACATGATGTGGTTATGTGTATTTGAAACCTACATACATAAATAGATGCAAGTACCGTTCCCTGTAAGAGTATAAAACCCACACATATACTCATTGTTTCCAACCCTTCTTAGAAGAAATACGCTTTGAACTAGAACATGCACATACATACATACATACATACATATATACATACATACATACATACATACATACATACATACATACATACATACATACATACGTGTGTATATATCATTTCTAATTAAGAATTGGTCGTGTGGTATCGGGTTGTGTGTAGTTTTTTAAGTGGTTATTTATGTGATTTAATTTTTTTGTTCACGTGGCATGGAAGCTCTTGTTACATAATACACTCTAGAAAGCCAACACAATTCAACTTGAATTTTGATATATAAATGGAATCTGAAACTGTCATCACAAAATATTTTTAAAATATTAAATTCTAAAAATGATGCAACATATTAATGGATTGAAATTCATAATGTGTTCGGTCACTAGAATAAATAAAATATGAATTACATATTTTGGACTACTTTACATGACTTATATAAATTTGTTAAAGATATTTGAATGTGAACATTGATATAACTGCCCATTTAGTCCTTTGAAATATTTTATGAACTTTTCAAATCTCTTAATGACCCACCACCTACCACTAGCCATCACTACCACAAACAACTAAATAGTTATTAATATACCATTTTGGTGTGTGACACTTGTTGAGTTGTGTGTGTGTGACATACACAATACGGTAATGTTGGTGTGATATGGTAGTAGATAAGCAGTTATAGCGACGGTAGTCAACGACGACAACAGTGGAGGAGGTGGGAAGGTAGATGTGGCAATGTTGGTGTGACACGAATACATGATTGCAGATATGAGGATAGAGTGACATAAGTCGAAGATGGCGGCAATCAGTGACGGATCTAAACCAAACTTTTAGGGGTAACGTTCAAAATTTTTTTTTTGCCTCGCTTTCATACAATGTAAATGAAATAATCGATAACCTCTTTCTGTATTGATGAAACTGTCAACTTATCATTTTTTTTTTTGCACCGTAATGTATACATTTTGGCCCATATACCCATACCCCATTTATACCAAAAAATACTTGGAACTGATTGTATCCTATACTGATACCAGTTTTTTAATACTCGATAAAATTTTAACGTATAGTTTATGTTTACTTTACAACTTTTATATTTAAGCTTCTTTTAATAATGCATATTATAAAGCAAATAATTTGTACATTCTTTAATTTATGATTTGTAATTTATTTTAATTATTTTTACAAATTACAAACCAACTATAATTTTTAAACATATTTTTTTACGTAAAATAATAAAAAAAGTTACATTTTAAAACAGGTATTAATATCTGGCCCCATACCTGGTTATACCCGAACCCAATTATACCCTACCCGGGTACATAGATTATGATTTTTCTCCTCAATACTCTTACCTTAACCTTGTCCAGTTTCTCTCAATACACAATTTTCCTTTACCCGTTCATACCCTGGCCCGGTTCCATACCTGGAAACGGTTAATAAAAAAAAGCCAATATGTGCACCTCTACATTTAACCAACAAATTGTGCTTAAATGAGCCAATGGATTATGCATTTATTGGTCTCTATATTTTTTGATGTTGGGCTAATAATAAACTTTGAGAGTGTTTGGTGTTTTAAAAAAATTTGAGGGGTAGCGTTAATATAATTTCACGGGTAACATAATACAATAATCGTAAAAAAAATTAAAAAAATTACACTATGCCAGAAAGTTAACGGATGCCACCCCTACTTTATAGCTATGTCCACCCCTGGCAGCAATCAGGGATACGGAGATACAGTAATGTAGGTATAACATACAATAGAATCTCTATAATTTAATACTCGATAAATACTTAATAACCTCAATAAAATTAATAATTTGTCCGGTCCCAACTTGGGACTAGTACAAAATTGGACATCTGATCAATAAAATAATAAGACTAATTTGTTTTTGAAATCCAAATGTAAATATATTGATCACAGCGAAACTATAAATTACTAATTACTAAAATGTTTTAAAATTCTAAAGTTGTCTAGTAAATATATTAGTCCTAATGTACATTAAACTTGACAAATTCATTAATGTGTGAATGAATGTACATGAGAATTTTGAAGGTCATTGTTTCTATTTTATTCAAATGGGTAAAGTGAACGAACATGAAAATTTTGAAGGTCAATGCATTAAATTGAGAGTTACTCACGCATATAAGCCAACGCTTTAAATTATTAATTTATTGATATAATAATATTTTTATTAAATTAATAAAATATCACGATTCTAACATTATTAATTTATAGAGGTTTTACTGTAGTTATAGGCATGAGTTTGGAGTGGTTATAGTCCTTGAGGCTAGCAATACAAGAAAGGTAGATAATGTCAAAAGCACGGAAAATATTATTTTTAACAATATTTTCAGTCAAGTTATAGTTAATCATATATGTAATATATTTATAAACGCTATTGTCAATTCTACGGTTATATGGTGTGGAATTGACCCCCTAAAGACTGTATTGTATCATCTCAACATCACGTCAAAGGTGGCTCCGACAATAAAATAAAGATCCCTCATCATTACTCGATAATCTATTTTTTATAACTTTTAAATATAAAATATAAAATATAAAAATTAACATTAAAAAATACACCATTTAAAAAAATACATAACATTGAAGAAAAAAAAACATAAAATTTTAAACTAAATATATTTCAATATTAATAAACATTGGCATCAACTATAGGTTTGCAAATCACTAACTTAGTAATCGACCTTCCATTAACTCGTGCATATTCAACACAAGATTCTTCAACAACAGTCACATCATTTAATCATCTCCTAAATTGTCCATACGTGTACTGTAGATATTTCTGTGAAATCTCTCAAGAACTAAAGATATAGTCTCCCACTTTGACGAAGTTTTGATCCCTTGTACGCTTGTTTGCAAGACTCGTTTCCTCGTTAAGTCTATCTTTGACGCAATCCCAAAATTCAGTACCAAATCTATTCCTTGTACCAACGTCTAAGGTCCTAAAATGTACAAAAACAAGGCTAAGGCGTACTCATCGTCTTTGGTCCAAACTGAAACACGTGGACGCATTTCAATAGTATGGCAAGTGGATTAATAGAGAAGAAGAAAGTGGAGAGTTGTGCATAAAAAATGAGAAGGAGATGGTTTATATACTTTGAAAAATAGGTTAACTTTTTTTTTTTAAAAAAAAAACATTACCGTTCAATGTTAAAAAAAAAAAAAAAAAAAAAAAAAAAAAAACCTATTGTGGCGCTCGGGAAATGAAAGAAGAGACACTATTGGCTGATTTTTTTTTTAAAGGTGAAGGGTGGGTGAATCCATACTCTTCTAGTCTTCTGCCTAACGCTTGTTTAATTCCAGTTAATTATACCTACCGAGCCAAACTTAGTCTCTGAGCAGCAGAAAAAAAAAAAGAAAAAGAAAAAAAAAGTGAAAGGTTGCATAAAGGGACATGTTCGTATCGGTAGCGTAAATTATATGTTCTTTTCTTACATGAAAGATATTAAAATACTGAAATTTGAGAAAGTGTAATTTTAGTATTATTCGATGTTATCTAAGTACGTCCAAAGAAACTATATAAAGTCTAAACAACGAAAACATATTATTGGTGATAAAAAAAAGTGGATATAATTTTATATTTATTTCATACCTATACTATATATATTTACTAGATTATACAACGGGAACGTCCTGATGTTGAGAAATCTAATACGACATATCAATTTTACATATGAATAAAATAATGCGCTTTACAGTTAGGCTATAGGGTGTGGAGACACCAAAAATGTAATGTCTCAGTGTCACGTATGATGTCACCTCACCTAGTGGATGTCTCAAGCATTTTGAGACATGAGTGGGATATGGGGACACCAACACTCTCATGTCTCAAGCATTTATTATTATTATTTTATTTCTATTATTAATTTTATTTAGTTTTAGGAAAATTGGATTGTAATAATCCCACCTTTGTGTTGTTGGCCAATAATAATCCCACCTAAGTTTATTCTTCCCACCAGTCTCACCTTTTAATTTATTTTTTCTCATTGCACCCGTCGTTAGCTGAAACTCACAATTCTAGGCGATTGTTCACCGGATTTGAAAGAAGGAATCGAGACGATGATATTGGTATGTTCAAATTCATAATGCTACATCTTTTATTATAATCTTTTATATAGAATTAGATACTCTGTTGTTAGGATCAGAGGTTAGCTTGTTGTGATAGTTAATCAATGTAACAGTGAAATGGATGAAGTATGAATGAAAGTGCAGCGGAAATAACTTTGATATCACAACAAGTGGAATACTGTTTTAGACAAAATACTTTTCAATTAATCTTATAAGATTAAACAGTACAAGTACACAGCTCCCCCTCAGCCTGATCACCCAGTAATATCCTTTAATGAATATGATCTAAGTGATGAATAGAACAGTTGTGAAACTGTTCTATTTATAGAGCTTCCGGATATACAAGCGTGACCAAGTGGATAATAAACTATTACAAGTACAGCTAGCCAATCGCACTAAAACAACTAGACAAAGACTGATAAAGTTCCAACACATAAGCACTACTGTTCTATTCTATTAAAGTCTGTTGATGAAACCGCTGTTGGTGAAACTGTTGTTGATCCTTCATCATCTGTTGTAAACCTCTGATGGTCTTCAGTTGATTGAAACCTCTGTTGAAGCCTAACAGCTGTTTGGCTCCAATAAGATCTTCTCAGCAGTTGTTTCCTCATCAGACCTTTGCTCATCAGCTGTTTGCCCATCAGCTGTTTGCTCATCAGTAGTTTGCTTAACAGCTGTTTGCTCATCAGCTGTTTGGTCATCAGTACTTTGGTCTTCAGCTGTTTGACTCTTCAGCAGTTGTTTGGTCTTCAGTACTTTGTAACTGCTGATGGTTGTCTTGTAATAAGAAGGAACTGTGTATGTACTTATTATTATGGATCAATTAGAATAGTCTGTTTTGGCTTTCCAATCATCTGTTCTTCCATGAGTTCAACAGCTTTCAACATTTATACAAGTTAAAATTAAAATTTTATAAGCTTGATCATACTATATATAGAAATCTAAAATTCAATAGTGAAAGTTATGTTTTTAATCATGAGGTAACGGTTTGAATTCTGAAAGTATCACGTGTATGAATATTCATGCACGTAAACATGCCTAATCTAATCCTAAACCATATGATCACTGGATTTAACGACCGAAGAAGAAAGCTTTTGTTTAATTTAGTCATCTCTAATTATCTATATCCGAGCTAGGGGATTAAGTTTCCTAAACCCTAGATTAGACTCTATATATTAAT
Source organism: Ambrosia x helenae (assembly GCA_030844895.1). Taxonomy (NCBI): domain Eukaryota; kingdom Viridiplantae; phylum Streptophyta; class Magnoliopsida; order Asterales; family Asteraceae; genus Ambrosia; species Ambrosia x helenae. The sequence continues at coordinate 18,908 of JAUTDX010000952.1, forward strand.
ATATTGTACGTACTTGTAAATCCTTATGACGCCAAGATAATAAACGAATCATTATACATTTTACGAGGTTACCATTTTAGTAAACTCTGACTCAGAGTGCATCCCACTATCTTACTAATTGTTTTGAAAAGATGAGAATGGCAGAGAGGAAATTAATGAATACATATATAGTTTGATGCAATTATTTTTTACTTGAGATAAGAATACTTATATCATGTTGTTACGAATATTCTTTATTTAATATATCATTTCAGTAAAAAGTTTTGGATGTATTTTACATCGCAATGAAGTGATGCATTTGATACAATTTTTAGTTACGCCGTAACGCGCAGGTTATCCACTACTTAAATACAAAGCAAACCAAGATTACTAAACTTATACAATGTTCATGGCCTCATGGGTATGGATAGGAATTTATCGGGTATGTTTGTTAATTATACTATGTTCATAGGTGGAATTTGAAAATGCAAGTCACTGATTATCACTGATAAAAAAAAAAAAAAAAAAAAAAAAAAAAAAAAAAAAAAAACCTTTATACTAATAAGGGTATTCGATAATCGATACTGTCTATTTCCACAATTTAACTAATTAAATTACCCTTGCTATACTAGTAAAACGAACGTAATTTTTTTATTGTTATTATGACCATGTAAAGTTTAATAAATATAATTATACCAATACCACAAGAGTAGGAGATTTAACCTGTACTCAAGGTTGTAAAAATCCTGATTAATCACCGATTAATCGGTGATTAATCGCTATTCCCCACTTTACTGATTAATTTTGGGCTAATCACTAAATTAATCGGTGGCGGTCCAGTGTTGTAAAAATCGCGATTAATCACCGATTAGTCTAACCAAATTGGTCCTTGTCGGACCTAAAAAACTCAAAATTAGGTCAAAAATGAATTCGAACGGGTCAAATTTGGAGCAAATCGATCAAATCAAATAAGTTCTTAGCTCAAAATTGGATGCCAATCCATGATTTAGAACCAAAATCGATGAAACTCCAAAAACCCTAGTTGCGTCTGATGGTTCCGTACAATGAAAGAAGGAATGGGAGGAAAAAACGGGGTATGGTGAACGATGAAGGTGATTATGATTATTTAAGTTCAGGTATTTTAATTTTAACCCCCATCCATATTCACTAGTTTATATTTGACCCCTAAACTTCAAAATTTATACATATAAAGTATAAAATTAACATTATATATGTATAAATTTAGAAAAATACATATATAAATCCAATCCGATTAATCCCGATTAATCCTGATTAATCCCTAATCGGTATCCCACCGGCCGACTAGCGCCTAGCGACTTCTACAACTTTGCTTGTACTTGGTGTTTGCGTTTATTTTGTCCTGCTTCTTGTTAGACTTTAGTAATTTAAAAAAAAAAAACTTTATTTTAGCAATGTAGTATAAATAAAAAGGAAAAAGGAGATAGAAATTAGTAGAAGGAAAAAACTTTATTTTAGCAATATAGTGTAAAAAAAAAAGAGTGTAATAAATTGTTGGGTTATCTGCTTGGAAATTGTAAACATAATTTAGTATAGTAAGATTGACACGTAGGGCCAAAATTGATAGCATTAACAATGTATAGAACCTTTAATGTGGAGACAGGAATACCGACCTACTTGCTTTCTTTCTACTTGGACGGTATGTTGCTTCTACTTTAAAACATAATATTAATATAAAATTTACGTAATTATCTTGCAATCCATAATACAATTGCTAATCAAGTGTATTTTCCCACTTCCTTCGTTGTGTACTTTTTGCATCTTAGATTTAGATGAGTATCTTCTAAATTTCTGGATTGTTGGATTGTGGGCTCTTTTTTTAGTTTTCTTTTGAACATCATAATATAATAACCAAAGACTAGCAATGCACTGGTTCTATGATCTTAGTTATTATAATATTTCTTTATGTATGGTGAACCCTAGTATAGTGAAAACAAACACTTTTCCTCTTGAAGTCGAGACAGTGTTATGTATAACCCACTAGACCCTGGTCAAAAAACGGATAGCTTCCGTTTCCAGAGACCCAAAGGTATCAAAAGCCAAGGGGACGAAGACGTGTTAGTTATCTTCAAAGTCTTTAGCATGCTTTTCCACTTTCTCCTTCTCTGCCCATTGAACTGCATGCCCTGTTACAAATCCATTGTCCCTCAAACCAGCTAGAGGGGATACTCCCGTTAAGTCAACACAAGCGTGTTTCCCTCTAGCCTACCCAAAGACAAGTAAATCTGCTGGCCGCAAGGTGGATCTCCCTTCCGTAGGGTTCGATAGAAAGTTCACAGGAACCTCCTTCTTGGCTGATATCCCCGCTCTTCTTAAAATGTCTCAAAGAACGTCCCGAACCCAGTCATGTTGGTACTTAAACCCGGGGAGCTCCTTATAGTGAACCACATGCTCCCCGTACTTGTCCAAGCAGGCCTTCCTGCAAATTGGGCAGACTATGTCTTCAGGGTAGATGAGGACCATCAACTGTTATTTAAGAATGGTCCTGTACTCAACAGCTGACATGCATTGACCCAAACTCTCAATCGGATAACAGACAGAAAATCTTGGGCATAAATAACCGCCTTTTGATGCGGGGACAGACCAAAGACTTCAACCAGGCTCTGAGCCACTTTGCCAAAAAGGGCATTTGCCAAAGTTTATGACATCATTTTGTAATTAATTCACTTCCAAATCCCTTCTTTTCCTTCGTTAAATGAAACTCGAGAACAAAGCGTAAGTGAACTATAAAGTCAATGCCATTTTGAATTGGTGCAAAGATAAAAATCAGTTTTGCATTCTGCCTTCCAAGTCTCCATCGCAAATTTACAGCTCTGCCTTAATCGCAAGCACAGTATCAAAATTCAAAGATTCAGAGATCAATTAGGGATTTAGGGTACACAGTGATGAGTAAATTGTAAAGTATAGAGATTATTATAAAAAAATAATCGTTAACCAACATGGATTATCATTGGGACAGCATTAATTTCCCATAATTTTGCCTCTAATAATTCCCTAACCAATCAATAACGACAATGAAGAAATGAATGAGGTTACTGTTAGCTAGAATTACGATAAGGGCTTAAATTAAAGAGCAACTGCATATTACTTAGAGTTGAAATTAGACCTTTTTATTCTAAAATTAGTTTTTTAGTTGGCCTTGCAATAAATACAGTTTTTATTTTGTTCATTTGGACATAATACAATAATACTTGTATAATATAGGATAGTTTTTTTTTTTCTAACTGGGGCCCTATTTTTTTGGGGCCTAGGCCCTTGCCTAGCTTTGAAATCCAATAGGGCCGACCCTCCACCTAAGTAAAGTTAAATTTACAGTTCCTCTTAACAAACAACAAATAAGAATAATTGACAATAGATTCAAAAATCGTTTTCTCATTTGGTAACTGATTTGGAAGCTACTATTGTTTTTGTAAGGCCACAACACCACTATATCGACATCACAAGAGCCTCAATTGAAACCTTTTAATCATTCTTCATTGATATCGAATCTAACCAAGAAACTAGATCAGGCGGATTTTTATAAGTTGAAAGACTCACCTCCAACCGTCTAGCAATCACACCCCGCGATCATTCAACTATAACACGATCTCCTATCAAGTGATATGTGATCTCAACCTATTTATCACACAACAAACATAAAACTAAAAGAATGTTCGTAGCTTTTTAAACAAATTTGATTGAGTTGGAATCAAATCGATCTACGCCCGCCAAGCTAAAATATTGCCCATTTTTGGGATGAATCTATTCCACTTGTATCTCTTTAATCAACGAAAGATAAGAATGATCTACGAACTTACCAACCGAAATCAATTTAAAATGTTCTTCACCTTTCAAATAACATATCCATTTATCTAGACTATTGGGCAACCTTGCGTCCTTGTAACATGCCATGCATCAAGATGAATTAAGCCACTTTCACATCACCACACATAAACCGTCGCTAGTTCTACAAGCCACCATCCTACCACCCTTTGATTGCTAACAAGACAATCTTTATTCCAATCATGAGCATATAATCTAGGGAAGCGATATATAAGCCAATAATTTCCCATCAATATTTTTTCCAAAAGAAATGTTTGCGGTTCAAAAAGCTGATTGCGGCTAACCTTGTTTGGTAAAAGTAAGGAAATGAAACTAAAATAAGTGTTGTTTGGTAAAAGTAACGGAAATATCTATTACATGAGGCATTACATTCTGTCTAAAATCCTCAAATTCATTCAATCCACTATCCCATTTTTTTCATTTCATTCCTTGTTTCACCCTTCATCACCACTGCCACCACTCATTGCCGACACCACAACCACCACCACCACCACCACAACCGCCACCCACCATCGACCATGGCCACCATCTACCACCGCCACCCACATAGCCACCACCCACCGCCGACCCTCGCTACCCACCACAGCCTCCATCATCGCCGCCACACCTCCATTCGCCGCCACTGCCACCACCTATTGCCACTGCCACCACCAAACCCACTACTCCCAACGCCACCACCATCACCTATTAATGCCACCCACCGCCGACACCAGAGAAGAGAAAAGACTTTAGGTTTAATCCTATTGCTTAGAAGTAGAGGGGTTTTTCCTGTCTATTAAACAACACAATGTAATAATTTATTTTATTCACACATGGTAACCAAATAAGACAATAGAATGGTAATAATCTATTTCATTCATTTGCTCATTATATTACCCAATCCATTCTGTTCACTGTCCATTTAATTACCAATACCAAACAAACCTTAAGTGTAGGTGGGTATCATTGAGTTAACTTGTTCATGCTTCTTATTATCTATTTTATTTGTAGTTTTCTAAAGTGTAAAAATAATGGAATTAATATGCTTAAAATTCGATAGTACTAAAATAAGTAATTAAACTAAATTGCAATTTTTGTTCTTTATGCTAGCAAACAAGTATTATCGTGTTTAACATGGTCTCAGAGAAAGCGAATAACACAAGTATAAAAAATGAATACGACTCATTTGACTATTTTATGTCGCATGTCTGTATTATAGTTGTACGTTTTATGTACTATGAAGGAGAAATAATGGAACCTGTGTTTTTACAAATAGAAGATTGATGTGCCTGGTTTTAGTAATTTTAAAAGATATCATTTCCCCGGTGCCAAAAACTTGATGTTTAAAATTCCAAACATTGGTTTTGGGGAAACGACTAATTTTTACTAAACCTTTTAAACAAGTTTTAAATTTATAAGTAAACGATAGTCACTCAGAAACTAAAACCAACACATAGGTAGAGAACCTGACGTGTATAGTATAGGTTTCTAGGGTAAATACCGAGTATCGTATTCCAAAGAACACACTTTCCCCTACTCAGCCTTTCATCAATTAACTAATCGGGTTTAAAAAGAAAACAAAACAGAGGGGTTTTAAGAAAAATGGTTTTAAAAAGGTTTTGAGTTTGATAAAATAAAAGGATAAAATAGTAGAGATAGCGAATATGCACATCTCGCGGCCCTCCGTATAAGCTGATAAATTTATCACTGTTGAAGTCCCGGGAGGGCCTTCAAACATACATGGAAGATGCCACAAGTCTCGTATCTTCAGAATCCCCAGTGCATGCCTGAAAATCTTCTGTTTCCGGCTTGGAGCTCCAGTTTCCTGAAAAACACAAATAGGAACGAATTAAGTACCCAAAATCAGTAATTTAACTCTAATTCTAATTCTATCCTATTATGAGATTGAATACGCATGTTTTATATGTTAATTATGTGATATATCATAGATAAATTGCAAGTTTTGTTCTATATTTTTAAGCATGTCTAATGCAAGTCAGTTAGAGTGGACGAGGGGATCATCACACCATCACTAAACCGTCAATCAATCCTCATCTGTCACCTCATGTCATCACATCTATCACTATTTACATGGGATGGTCATCACATCCATCACTAACCCTATGTTCCCGAGTTTACTTGACGAGAGAAAATAAAAGCAAGGATAATAAAACCCTCCTATCCCTTTCTTTTCTTTTCCTCTTTTTTCCAATATTTTCCTTTCTCTCCAAAACTTTCCAATTTCGAAGGATAAAAATTAGTCTACTTTTCTCTCTACTTCCCTCCATTTCTCTCTATTTCCCTCCATACCTTAGCTTGAAGATTTGGGCCTGGAACGGAAAAAAATGGTGAAAATGAAGGTTTTAAGGGGTAGGTGACGAGTTTGCGAGTTTGGGAAGAAGAAGAAGAAGAAGAAGAAGAAGAAGAAGAAGAATGAGTTTGAAAAGTCAAAAGACCCTTCAAATACTCATCAGACCCATCTCCAGGTTGAGCACGGCTATGCCACAGGAAGTGGCACGGGCGTGCAACTCAGCAAACTGCCCGTTTTCGTGTTTTTCAATTTTTAAACTGTTTTTAAGGGTCCGGTTTTAAAATTTTAGTTGGATTTCTCCAAAATAATTTTTAAAACCCCATTTTAAGTTCGAAAACAGTTTAAGTTTTTAAATTTTTGAAAAATTCTCTCCCGGCTTATTTTTCACTTTTCCTTTACTTACCTGGCGATCTTCAAGGAATGACAAACCTCTTTCCAATGAAAATAAAGACGAAACAAAAACCCTCCAAAAAGAAAGTTGATAAAATTGTTGGTCTCGGTTTCCTTTACGGGATTCTCCAAGGTGGCCAATCCGGAGGTAAACCTACAATGAAAAACTAAAACAACAGCAATCATCGAAAATAAATAAGAAATAAAATTGAGAAAGAAAAATAAAAAGACCAAAAATAAAAAGAAAAATAAAGTTGAAAAGAAATTGAAAAATAAAATAAATCGTTCAGTTAAGTGACTTGGGTTTTTCTTTGGAAATCATTGTGTTCCCCGGCAACGGCGTCAAAAACCTAATGTGCCTGGTTTTAGTAATTTTAAAAGATATCATTTCCCCTGTGCCAAAAACTTGATGTTTAAAATTCCAAAACATTGGTTTTGGGGAAACGACTAATTTTTACTAAACCTTTTAAACAAGTTTTAAATTTATAAGTAAACGATAGTCACTCAAAAACTAAAGCCAATACATAGGCAGAGAACCTGACATGTATATTATAGGTTTCTAGGGTAAATACCGAGTATCGTATTCCAAAGAACACACTTTCCCCTACTCAGCCTTTCATCAATTAACTAATTAGGTTTAAAAAGAAAACAAAACAGAGGGGTTTTAAGAAAAATAGTTTTGAGTTTGATAAAATAAAAGGATAAAATAGTAGAGATAGTGAATATGCACATCTCGAGGCCCTCCGTATAAGCAGTTACATTTATTATTACAATTAATAATTAAAATTAATTATTTGTGAGGAGGACAAAAGCGATCTTGAAGTGTTGACTCCTTGATAGAGAAACGGGGCCACTACTGAGTAGTAGGCTAAACCTCCCAATGTGCGTCCGCATGAAGGTACACCGACTGAGCCCTGCGTGTAGCAGGCTTCCCAAACCGCGGTCAAGTCTCTCGTCCTCAAACTCATCTTATTCTTGTAATGGAGGCTTTAGTTCCGACCTAGAACACCGTACACCTCCCTTAACTCTCGCTTTCCTTGCCGAAGGATCTCTTTTTACAGTCAGTCATGGAGACATCGTACCCATAAGTAGGTTAACTATCATGAAGACCGAAGGATCTCTCTTACAGTCAGCCTAGACGACATGTATCCCCACTGGTTAACAAATTCGTAATAGCGAGACCTAGAAATAGAACTCTTGTTTTATTTATCTTTGAAGTGACGCTTTAATATTTAGTGATCAATTAAATATAAAGTTGGTTTGATGATTGATGTCTTAATAAACCCAGCCCATAACCTCCCAAGCTGAATGAAACCCTTGATAAAGGTGGAACATAATCTTAATGGTGTGTAATCCGAGGATCACTGGTGCACCCGTAGGGAATCCTCCCTTTACCAAGACGATCATTCAATCATCTGGTAAGTACCAGAAATGTGTCACTCAGATTTGGTCCTCTTCAGAAGTCATTGCTTAGAACCCGGTTTGGATATCAGAAGCCCGAAGGATCTTTCTCACTATTGGTTTCTTTGCCTTGGATCTAGCTTGGAACTACTAGAAGTTGATTATACCTCTAGTTATTTTATTAATTAAGTTAGGGTTGGTTTTAGTTCATCAAATTAATCATCATCTAAACCTGTCACAAGATAAATAAACAAGAATTAGAAAGAAGATAACACAACAAATAACTAAAGATAAACTACTACTACTAATAATAAAAGTCTACAAATCAAAGTGGGTTTGGGAATAATAGAAAGATACAACCATAATGAATGATCAACACATGAACATGGTTTCTTATAGACAAGCCTTCCATCTCCTAGTGCTATGTATCTAGTATCATCCTCACGACCCTCGATGTTTATCGCATATGCTATTCTACGATCCCATGCTTGGCCAAGATGATCAAGGTCGGACGAAGCCTAACATTGGTGGGTGTGTTAGGAGGGCCCTAAGGCCTCCCACAGGACCCCAAGATCTCTGGAAGACTCTTGGAAGTCAACCCAAGAGGGCACAAGACCAAGTGAAATGGTATGGAATGGGATGTTTCAAATGGAGGGGGCTAGCTTGCTATTTATAGGTCGTGCCACTTCCTGAAGCACGGTCGTGCCATGTGCATGGGCATGAGTATCCAAGCTTCTCCAGCAAGTTTCCTTTTTCTGAAGTTGGCTGCGTTGTCTTCTAGCGTGCAGGGCCTTCGTGCAAGTGTGCGTGGGCGTGCTGGGTCTGTGTCGTGCTGGTTTTATCACTGTTTAAGTCCCGAGAGGGCCTTCAAACATACAGGGAAGAGGCCATAAGTCTCGTATCTTTAAGAATCCCCAGTGTTTGCCTGAAAATCTGATGTTTCCGGCTTGGAGCTCCAGTTTCCTGAAAAACACAAATAGGAACGAATTAAGTACCCAAAATCAGTAATTTAAGTCTAATTCTATCGTATTATGAGACTGATTATGTATGTTTTATATGTTAATTATGTGATATATCATAGATAAATTGCAAGTTTTGTTTTATGTTTTTAATCATGTCTTATGCAAGTCAGTTAGAGTGGGTGGGGTGATCATCACACCATCACTAAACCATCAATCAATCCTCATGTGTCACCTCATGTTATCACGTCTATCACTATTTACATGGGGTGGTCATCACATCCATCACTAACGCTATGTTCCCGAGTTTACTTGACGAGAGAAAATAAAAGCAAGGAAAATAAAACCCTCCTATCCCTTTCTTTTCTTTTCCTCTTTTTTCCAATATTTTCCTTTCTCTCCAAATCTTTCCAATTTGGAAGGATGAAAATTAGTCTACTTTTCTCTCTATTTCCCTTCTTTTCCTTCCTTAAAAAAACAAATCTTGAACACAAATCCTCCAATTTCCTTTCTTTTCCTTCCTTAAAAAAAACTCTGGAACAACAATCATTGTCACTTTTCTTTCTTTTCTCTTTTTTTCCTTCCTTAAATGAGACTCGGGAACACAGTTTAAGTTATTTTTAAATAAACTAAAACCAACATTGTTTAAATTTAAATAAAAAAAGTACAATACAAATTAAAAAACGACAAAAACATTAAAGAAAATAACCTAAAAGTTTTTGGCCCAACCCCAGTTCACACAAATTTCCTGTTTGTGTTCAATGAGAATCGACTTGTAAGGTTCTTCAGCGATTTCATGCGATTCCTTCATAACCTTTAAATCTTTATTTTTTTCTACTTCTGACAAATGTTTCATGAAGGTGTTATCTCTTCTAATTTTTAAAACGACTAATTCGGAATAAGTTGTGGCACTTATGGTTCGTCTTAACGAAACCTATTGTGTTCTCCTAGATTAGATAAAACCGTCGGTCTATACCCTCACCTTGTAGCCGACACTTTTTTGCTTGAAACTTTCATTTTATAATGTTTTTGTTGGTCAAAATATGTGTTTGTTGTATGTGATTTTTGTTGGTAGTATAATTTGTTTACAAATAACAAGTGTGTGTGTGTATATATATGGGAAGTATAAATTGAAAATCTAATTGAGTTGAGAAAACTTTGAAAACCCATGTAAAAACCATCTTTTTTTTTTTGAAAAAATACACAAAATAACATACATGTATTTAAGCGTTTTGGGCAAAAAAAACGCTGATGTGATATTTTAAAAAAAAAAAAATAAACAAAGTTTACGCTGTTACATATGTTAAAAAGCTGAAAACATATGTTAACAACGCAAACTTTGTTTATTTTTAAAAAAAATATACCATCGGCGCTTTTTTTTGCCCAAAGCGCTTAAAAACATGTATGTTACCTTGTGTATTTTTTTCAAAAAAAAATTGATAGTTTTTCATGGGTTTTCTAAGTTTACACACACACACACACACACACACATATATATATATATATATATGTTTAATAGAAAACATAAAAAAAATTCAGAAAACCCAAGTAAACCCTAATTCCCAAGCTTTTTTTATTCGAAAATTTTAGGGCATGTAATATACATGTTATTAAGAGTTTTGAGCTACAAAAGAAAAGCACTGAGCGTTTTCTTTTTTTAAAAATTAAATAAGTTTTGCAGAGTTACATATGTTACACGTGTAACATATGTAACACTACAAACGTATTTTAATTTTAAGAAATTGATTTTTTTACTCACAACTCCTAAAAATATGTATACTACATGCCATAAAATTTTCGAATAAAAAAAGCTAGGGAAGTAGGTTTTTTTTAAAAGAAAAATGGGTTTTCTCCCAATACTTAGCTTATATATATAGTTGTAAAAAGTTGTGTTTTTTATTCTAAACGGTCATATGACCGTTGGCCGCCTTCAACGACTATATTATTAATCACACTCGTGATATACATCACGAGCTGTGACTAAATTTGTGCATCACGAGATACACGGAGCAGTGTTCGCGACCATCATGGCCATCTATCACGAACCGTCCGTGAGGCCTTGTTGTCAGCCCTATCTTAAATGCATTAGTGTATCCTTATTATTTTAGTGATGGGAAATGGTGAACTATGAAGTTAGAAAGAGTTAAATTTGTATTTATGTAATTAAAATAACCAAAACTTCTTGTATTTAATAACTAAACAAATGGAACATAGCGGACCGTTTAATTCGTAGCTAAACTTACTTCTTTGATAAGATTACAAGAACCTCGGGTTGGTTGATAAAAGAAAGTAAGAGGGTTGCATGTGTTCTAGTGATGGTGACAAGTGCATCAAGGGAGGAATCTCAAAATTGAAGTGATAATTGATCAACAAAAGGTTATTTTTTTTCCTTCTCTATGTGATTGGAATATGCAATTTTTCATTTGGTAAGTAAAGTCTTTGAAATCTCAGTTTTGAGCTTTGAGCAAGGTAATAAACAAACACAGTGATTTCAAGAGATTAAACTTTAATATGGTATCCATTAGCTTGGAAAGCAAGAATCGTATAAACTTAAGAAACTCACGGTCTCACCGCACATATGGTCAAACTGTAGATTGATCATATCAATTCTAGACAAAAGCTCAATCTAAATCAAATCATCTGCATGGAGCCCTTACAATGTACAACCCACCAATATCACAACAAACCGCTACCTCAGCACTACGCCACTACCATATCTACATACTTCTTTCATAACACCTATATTTCCTACAACGTGCAAACCCTATTAAAATATTATACATGTGTGTGTGTGTGCGCATGCGAGTGAGGTTCCCACTCAAGAAGTCAGTTTGGAGGTCTGGCAGTCCGGACTTGGCTAGGACCAGGCAAGAGCTACAATGTTACCCGACAAGCAAGGTGGTCTGCAAACAAGAACAAGTAGTAACCAGACAAGTAAAATGCCCACATGGAGAATGAAACTTCATCAACATATCTCGAGTCAAATTTAATATGAATTTATCAAACAAGTATAATTACTAAAAATGAATCACATTCATGTTTACACTCAATTGGTTCATAAAGCCCCAAAAGTATGCATTGGAGGACAAGGTTTACCATAATATTTTTTTGTTGGATATTTTAGTGTAATTAGATTGACCGATTGACCAATATCTTCATAATAAGATATCATACAGGTTTGGAGGTGAGAAGTGCACGCCTATTTGAATTTATTATGAACATAGGGGCGAAGCCCCTAAGGGATGGGGGTCCAGGGGCAACACCCTCGGGAGCAGGGTCCGAGGGGTGGCAACCCCTGGCTTGGGTCGAGCTGACCTCAGAAAATTAATTTTTGAAGTTAGAGGGACTAAATTTGGCAATTTTGAAACCTTGGAAATAACTGCCTTAATTTAAATAAGTTTTTTAATCTTGGTCAATTTTCTCTGTGGTTCTTCTCTCAAACATAATCATACAGAAAATTCCCAATCTCTGATTGCATCCAATTGAATATTTTGATAGAATCGTCGGTTGTTTTGTTCGTTATTACCGCATATCCCCAAAAAAATTATGCTAACATTATATACTTTTAGAATTAGAGTAAAGATCAAATACAAAGTGTTTTTTTGGTAAGAACTGTGAGAATCAAAGGGGGTAAAAAATTTTATTTTTTTTTTTAGAATTTTTTTTCCCGTGTGCTTAAACATACTTTCTAGATGAATAATACAAAAAAATTAAAAAAAATTAGTGTAATTACGTCATTAAAGTAAATACATTAGTTTACACTAGAGTAATTATGTAATTACTTTACACGTAATTACTCTACATCAAATTTTTTTTTTTTTTTTAGTTTTCAATACTATAATACATGTTTAACAATATGGGAAAAAAATTCTAAAAAAAAAAATAAAATTTTTTTACCCCCTTTGTTTCTCACAGTTCTTACCAAAAAAACACTTTGTACAAGATCTTTACTCTTTAGAATTATGATTCTTGTAAGTTATATTTGAGCACTATGATTCTTGCAAGTGCTATTCGAGCACAAAGATTCTCACAAGTTGCATTGAAGACCATGATTTTCACAAGCTAAAATCGAAAACCAAGATTTTTTACAAATTACATTAAGGACTAGATTCTCACTAAAATGCAACTGAGTACTCGTTTACAGTTAAGATTAGGTTCAAGTACTATGGCTTTAAGTAAGTGTGGCTATGTAACAAGATTGGTTAGAGTTGCCATATTTAAACCTACGCACAAGAGTTGATTTCCCGACATAGTTGAATCTTAAATAATGAGTTTGTGAATGTATATATTGTTCACATAAGACTATAGGGTGTGGCTCGGGAAAGAGATCGGGAAGGCTGATGTGAAGGCTTCCCCGAAGGGGAACACCCCCCCCCCCCCCCCCAAGGGTCTTCGGTGTGCTCGGGAGGATTGTCCCGTTCTCCCCGTCCCATCCTCCAAGAAAAATTCGACCGTTTGGACCCTACCGTTGTGCAACGGATCAATTTTAAAAAAAAAAAGAAAAATAAAAAAAATAACCTATTTACTTTATATATATAACATTAACCTTTGTTTTTTTTTCACTCCAAACAACCAAAACACACATTTTATAAACCTTAACCATATTTTTTTTTAAATTTTCATGGATCCAAGACGTCCGTTCTTCCCTAACACACCCGCTCACCCCACTAAGCAAGCACCATTCGGTTTTCCCTCGACACCCGGTACCCCCTCGTCACAACCTTTTGGCGCGTTTAACACCCCTCTTAATCCTTGGCAAATGCAAATGCAACAACAATGGCAAATGCAAATGCAACAACATCAATGGCAACCACTACTCGAAACCAAAACCCAAACCCAAACCCAACCCGAGCACGATTTTGTTTCTTTGGGCTCCCACGATGATCACGTGCCCGAAACCCAAGCCCCTCCTCCCATAACCGAACCGGCCCCTACAAAAAAAAACTACAAAAAAAGGAAAAAAACGGGCCCAAGATGAAGGACCTAGTACGAAGGCGGATCCCGTTATTTGGACGCCCAATGAGTTGGAGGCGTTAGCAAAAGCTTGGGTTATCACTTATACCGACCCAATTCTAGGTAAAAGTTTAATTTTTTTTAAATATTTTCGGTTCCCTTTTTTTAAAAAAATTTTCGGATAAAGTTTGTTTTTTTTTTTAAATTATAACCTTGTGTTAAATTGTTTTGTTTTAAAAATTATAAAGCTTGTGTTAATTTTTTTTTGTACCTACTGTTTGTTTTTTTTTTTTGTTTTAATATTTTCGGTTTTTTTTAACCTTCTGTTTATATTGTTTTAACTTTATGTTTATATTTTTTTATGTATACTAACTTTTTAATAATATTTGTAGCTACAAATCGGAGAAGGGATGGTTTTTGAAACCAAGTTTCTAAGGAATTTTTCAAGTTGGTACAACGTGAACAATATCGTACCACGCACTCCGTTAGTAGCAAGTGTCGGGAAATGATGGGAAAATGTCAAAGTTTTGCGGGTTACTATCAACATGTTTGGAATAATCGTACCACAGGACAAAATGATGAGAACGTGTTGAAGTTGGCTATTGAAAGATACACCGAGAAAAACGGGGCGTTTGGGTTCATGAAACCGTATGAGATTTTCTCGAATTGTGAAAAATTCAAAGTGGTGCCCAATGAGGTGGAAAAAGCAAAGAGGTCGAAAACGAGCACATCGGGAAGTTATAGTGGTGGTGGGTCGGATGCTCGTTGTACTTTCAACATAAATGACAACCCGGAGTTTGAAGACGAGGCGCCTACACCGCCATCCTCGAGGCCGGCTGGAAGGGACCGCGCCAAGAAAGCGGCCTCGAGCTCAAAAGGAAAGCGTATCGATACCGGTTCTGGTTCCGGTTCGAAAGAGTCGAAAGATAAGGCGGTGGAGAAAATTGAAGAGTTGCTTAAAAACTTTAACGACTTTAAACAGGAGCAAACGGAGAGGTACTTGGAAAGAAAGAAGGAGAAGGAAGAGGCGGCGGCGAGGGATATTGAGAGGCTAAAAATGGAAAAAAAGGAGAAGGAAGAAACGACGGCGAGGGAAGCGATAAGGCTAGAGATGGAAAGAAAACGCCTCGAAATGGATCTTTCGAGACAAGAATCAACCGAATTGGCGTTGATGCAAGCTCCTCTCGATAACCTTTCAGAGGAGGAACGTGCGGTGGCGGCGAAAGTAAAAGACAACATTATCAAAAGATGGCTTGGAGGATCGTTTAATTTTTAGTTTTTTTATTATGTATTTTCGTTTTTTTTAATTTCTATGTAATTTGTTTTTTAATTTTAATGAAAAAAATATTAATGAAAAATAAAATCTATAAATAAATAAAAAAGAAAAATAATAAAAAAAGGAAGGGGAAGGGGAACCATTTCCTCTAGAAGGGGGAGGAGAAAGGAGAAGATGATGTGGCGCTGACGTGGACAAGGGGAAAGAGGTGTGGAAGGGTTCCACACCCCATAGTCTAATGTATAAACTCATTAGTACATATTACTTGATAAATAAACGCAGAGTTTTTAACAACAAACTAATCTATTGTTGGACGGGTTGCCAACATGATTTTCCTTATGTTTGTCGTGTATCGAGTTTTTTTTGTACAACACCTTTGGTCACGGCTTGCAAACATGATTTTGAATCTATCATTTCGCTAATCAAAATGGCTATAATGTTTCTTTTAAATATAAACCGACTACGTGTTTATGAGTGTAGTGTGGACTTGAAATCAATAATGCTCATGTGCGACTGGATGACGAGAAGGTTATAAATAAAACAAAAGAAAAAAAAATTGTATAGCCTTCTAATAAGGCTGTGTGTTGTGGCTCAAGGTAAGTACAAACATTATCCTCTCATATTGTGCTACCTGGATGCTAACGCGGCAATAGATAAAGCTTCAGCTCAATCATTTAACCTTGTTGTGGGTTAAGGTGAGCCACTTTATCCAACTTTTTATTTTATTTTTTTCTAATGTTAGATTAAATAAAATAAAAAACGTTATATTAAATAAAGTAAAAAAACATAACATTAAATAAAAATAAAAAAAACATTACATTAAATAAAAATAAAAATACATTACATAGACATAGAAAAACTAGAAAATATAAAATCAAACGTAATGTTGGGCGTAACATTTGCCATACCGAACATGTGGAAAATCATGCCCAGCCTCGGAAGCATACTCGACGTGAGCAAATGCTATGACCACATCGTCTTTTTCGTTGGGGAGTTCATTTGTGACTTTTTTACAAAATTGTTCGAAGAATTTACACTTCGATTTGAGGTCCCCGTACTTGTGGGAGATTGAATCACAACTACGTTGTATTCCCCCGACAAGCTCACCAAATTCGGCTAAAACTTTAGCCCACCGTGGAGCCCGACTTCGAACACCCCAACTAGTCAATGCGCCATCGCCATGCACGTTGTTGTACGCGATGATTAACGCAAGTTCCTCCTCTTTCATCCAATACACCATAGTTTTGAATGTTATAAGAGAAGAAATTAAAGTCTTAAATGTGGCTGTAGAAGAAAATGAAGTTTTGAATGTTGTAGAAGCATATGTAAAATGATGACATGGTTAAAATGAAAGGTAAATGTGTACATATATTATTATTTTTTTAAATTTTTAAACAATCACATAACCGTTAGCAGACACGACCATTCACGGCCACTACCAGGTGAGGTAGTTGTGGTGTTCACGAGCCATGTGGCTCGTGGGCTCGCTCACGCCCGGACACTCACACTTCACAACCCATAGCATAAGTATTATCATATGCATATAAAATATAAATTTCACATCCACGGCAACAAACACATAAGATAAATACAAGAATGCTGGAATTCAGGAATTAGAAGAAATTAAGAATTTTAAAGTTTCTTTTATAAAAATCAAGCTTTATGAAAAAAAAAAGTATTTAAATAAGAATACCCATACGAGGGGAGAGACAGAGAGACAGATCATTAATGTATGGTTTAAAACTTTAAATAAGACTTTTCTTCGTTATAAAATTTACGGTGTGTTTATGTAGGGTGGCATGGGCCGACATATGACATTCACTTTTTTGCATGTGGAATTCTCTTTCAAGACAAAAAAATCACGGGGTGATGATGACGAGACGATGGCTAAGTGAACTCCACATCAGCTCGGTTCATATTTTTTCATTTTTATTTTAAATTAATAAATAAAGTAAATAAATAAACATAACATTATATAAAAAACATAACATTAAATACACATTAAAAAATTACATAAAATTTATCCAAACTTGATATATACATAAAAAAAGTAAACATAACTAAAAAACCTAATCTAGTGTAGGCTTCATCATTTGCCAGGCCGAAATGTAGAAAAATTCATCACCGTACCGTGATTGATACTCGATTTGTTTGACTCCAACTGCCCCGTCTTCAGGAGTATTGGCGGTTACTTGTTGCAAGGTTGTTCGGTGGTGACACTCGAATCGTTCGCACTTATTGCAAAGATCAGTCCACTTTCGGTTGAGTGAATCAACCGAGCGGTTAGAACCACCGACTAAGTCCTTAAAATTCACGAAGGACGTGTAGCCAAATCGCCCCTCAGCCGGTGAAGGTTATTGTTGCTTTCCATCCAAGCCGTCACGAGTGCGATCTCCACCTCTTTCGTACAACTGACGGTCATGGTTGGTTAGTTGAATTTTGGGTAAAAGAAAGATGGAGAAAACGGTGAGTGACTGAAGATTTTGTTTTATAAAATGGTAAAAGGTTGTGTATAAATAGATAAAATTTAAATTGAATGGTTTTTTTTTTTAATAATTACCTTATCATTGGGAAACAGTCAAAATTAAAGGTCCAATCAGCACCGGTCACGTCATCGTGACCTCTTGTCCCACGCCGCTAGAGATCTCCCTCGAGAGAACCTCATGCCAGTATCTATGTTAATATGGTGTGGATAACGTAGAAGGGCTTCCTTCACACCCTCTTTCACGCCCCTTACGCGTAATCCTAGTGAAATCAATTAAATAATAACATATTAAATAACTTTGTTTGTCACAAAAGAGAATATTCCTACTTTAATCATCAACACATATTTTATTGTTATCTGAACCTACTTATAACCATAGTGAGAGAGGTTCATGTTTACCTTTCCCTAACCTATTAAATTACAATTATTATAGATTTATTTTCATTAAGATACATTGAACTCCTTACCTACCGAAGAAAATTCCAATTAGGCGTGGCTTCGTGTGACAAGTTTTCATACAATTTTGACATACAAATTTCTGTACCCCAATATTTCATGATTTGGCACTTATAACTTGTCCCATGTAGAATACTTGTTTGCTTTTTTAGGTATCCACTAATTAATGCTAGTATCACACAGTGGCACATATTTACCTAAACACTTCATGACAAAGACTTCATGTTCCTTGTCCATGCATCTTAATTTCGAATCCTTTAAAAGAACAAAGCAATTGAAACACAAATTCAGCCAATCACCCATGATGGTGTTCTCAGACATATGTTGATGCTAGATTTTGTATTATGGTATGAAAAGTTCCGGTCTATCCTAGATAAATTGCTTAAGATAGGGAGGGAAAATGAGACGAAGGCAGTATGATGTGTGTGTGTGTGTGAGAGAGAGAGTGTGAGAGAGAGAGAGAGAGAGAGAGAGGGGGTACAAGAGCTCGGCTCGTCTTGGTTTTATGAAGCTCTAGCTCGAGCTCGGCTCGGTTCGAGCCTACAATCTTGAGCTCGAGCTCAGCTCGCTAGCAAAATCAAAAGCTCGAGCTCGGCTCGGCTCGAGGTGATTTGAGAACAATATCAAACGAGCTCAAAGCTCGGCTCAAGATCGCAAAAGCTCGGCTCGCGAGTTTTATTAAATGGGCATATGAAATAAGGACTTGGGCTTTGGAGATGTGGGTTATAAATTATAAGAGATATATAAATAACTTATAATTATGTTTGGGCTTGTTTAGGCTCGCGAGCCCAATCGAGCTTTGTATATAGGGCTCGAGCTCGGGCTTGATAACTAGACGAGCCATATTTCAGGCTCGAGCTCGGGCTCGTTCGAGCTTTTTACCGAGCCGATCCCGGATACAAGCGATGGTACGTGGTGGGGAAGGGAGGTGGTGTTTTCTGAAAATCATTTATTTTCTTTTATATTTTATTCATAACTCGACTAGAGGTTTGGTAATTGTTCTTATTCGTTATTGGTATGAATAAGTTTCTAATCCGCACATAAAGTTTCTTGTTAATTTGATACCTTTAACATGTTATTCTTGAATCTAGGCTTCATGAATGTAGTTGATATACACTACCTCTTAAGTGATTCCAATGTTTACATGTCTATCATATTTACACAAAATATTATTCCAGATAAATATCATTTGGTTTTGGGTATGTTATACCTCACCTCTTGACTCAATGATTCCATTTGGGTTTGGTTATATCCAATGCTAACAACAAGTACACACATTTTCTTTGTTTTCAATATATTTGAAATTCATCTAAAGTTTCCTTTGTACAATCAAATGGAGTATTGGATTTAAATATTTGAATTATTATTAATTGGTCGTCACCAGTCTTAACTAAGGAAATATGTGATGGCGATCCCACCTACTAACATATTGGACACCAACATACTATGAAGAAAAAAATTGTTCCATTTATATAATCCGTTACTATTTTGTTTGTCATAGTCCGTTAGTGGCCAATGTGTTAAAATGTAAGACCGCAACACACATTTCATTAACTAGGACTAATGGCAGCCAATTGCTAATAGTTGAGTTTATTTAATAATA
The DNA here is from genome assembly GCA_030844895.1 of Ambrosia x helenae. Classification (NCBI taxonomy): domain Eukaryota; kingdom Viridiplantae; phylum Streptophyta; class Magnoliopsida; order Asterales; family Asteraceae; genus Ambrosia; species Ambrosia x helenae. The sequence continues at coordinate 38,561 of JAUTDX010000952.1, forward strand.
AGCACTAAATGTAAATATTAATAAATTGAATTTAAAAGTTTAAATAAATAATAAGAAATATAAACATATAAAAAAAATTAACATAATACATTAATAGTTCATAATCTCTCAAAACTTTATTGTACTCAATGTTTTATTTGTAACATTGTCATCACTATATAATATTAACAACTTTACAACGGCTCTAGTTTTTACTTTGGATAGTGTGAGATACAATTGGCCATGAATGAAGACATGGTGTTTCAAGTACAAACTAACTCTAAATAAAGTTTGTCCTTGCCTGTTGTTTATGGTCATTGCAAAACATAAATATATCTGAAATTGTCATCATTAAAACTTGAATGGAATTTTGTTGTCAAAAAGGTATCAAAGTGATGCATGGAATGCGTGTACGCATACCAATATCCCCTCCAGATATTATCTCAGCTTCAATAACACATTTGCCTAGTTTTGGAATTTGTAGTATGTATCATTACAAAAGACCGTTTTATTGATCAGGTTTTAACACCCTACTCGATGGTGGGAACATCAAGGTGTCATGTGTATGAGTGTTCAATTGCTCATGGTACTAATAAAGTTGAAATAATATTAATTGTCTTTCAAAGAAATGAAATTACACCAAGTCTCAACAAACAAAATTTGATTAAATTTTCTAGTTCCAAAAGTCTTATATAAAACATCATGCAAAACCTGAAACATGTAAAAAAATTATAAACAATAAAATGTTGGTGAGCATACCTAGTTTTGTATATACATAGTATAAGTGAAAAATTTTACAATTCATGTGTCAAAGTAAACCCATGAAACATTACGTAAACACGTAGTAAAAAATGAGACAAACTTTAATGTAAAGTGGACAAAGAGTACCCTAACCCGTGTTAAGTGTAAAAGAGCACCCCAAATAAGTTAGGTTTAAAAGAGCCTTGTAAGATAAGTTACGCCTAAAAGATCACCGTAAAATAAGTTACGTCTAAAAGAGCACCTTAACATAAGTTAAGTCTAAGTTAATGATTTTGCATAAAGATTGTATGTAAACTACATATAAGTTTAAGCATAAAACATAAAGATAAACAAGACACATATATGAACAGTAATGTATGAAAGCTTTGTATAATTGAATGTGTAAGTTTGTGTATACGTACATGTTTCACCCTAGAAGTGTAAAAGCAAAAAAGGGAATGAGTATACTAACCGTTTGCTAAGCAAGTTCTACTCAAGCTTGGTGAGTTGTAAGGCAAGAACGAATCCCGATGAAGTTAACCTAAGCATAAGTAAAGGATATAACTTAAGTGTATGATCACAAAACTCTAGGGTTTCTAGGATTAGGCACGTAGGGTTTCTCGACGCTCAAATAGTCAACCTTATCTCCTGGAAACATATCTAGCAATCTTTCATTAACCACGTTATTTATAGGTGCAAGAATTGCTCTTTCTTAGAAAAGTCTTTATTTTTGAAATGTAGAAGAATGGAAGGATATACGAAATCGATTAACCTTTGGATAGGATCTGGTGATTGAGGAATTAATAAATCTTCAGGAATATCTACAGTTGCCTGTTCATAGTTCGAACCACGAATATTTCTCTCTCCCAAATCAAGTAGCCACTTAGCAAAGGATTATATTTCTTGTAGGGATGGCAAAAAACCCGAGCCCGATTGGAAACTTGGAACCAGAAATATATGGGCCGTGTATACTTGAAACCTGATGGGTATTAGGACGGGTATGAAATTAGTTTTAAAAAATTTTGCGGGTTTGGGTCGGGTATGGGATTAGTTGACACCTACCCGATAACCCGAAACTACATACCCGATCATAAACCTTGAGTGTTTAATTATCTTTTTATATTAGTGAGTTATTTTGCTGACTCGTTATGGAAAAAAAAATCTTTTGGAATATGTATTTGATAATATTATTTATATTTTGATTATTGTGGAGTATATACATGAAACTATTTAAAATTTATAAAGTTATTATTTATTTACAATAAAACTTATATATATGTAATGTATGCTTTAGTTCATAATAATTGTCCTACCGATAAACATTATATAATAATTATAATGGTATAAAAACTGTATTTAGACATCCCAATGGTATCTTTTAACAAATTAATGGGAATACCTGACACACGCGGGTATGCTCGATACCTAATGGGTAATTACCCGGCAAATATCTGACGGGTATTGGGCTGGGTATGGGACAAGATTTTACAACCGGGTATGGGTTTGGGATTAGCAATACCCGACCCGAACCATTGCCATCCCTAGTTTCTTGGAGATTACATATGAGACTCCCAACAGTCAATCTCATATTCTTTAGTAAGTGCAAGTACTTTACATGTACTCCAAATGTAAGAAAAATTAATTGATGCATTCACAATACTTTGCCTACTACCGTCAGGAACTGTTGGAAGAACATGCCTAAAATCACCCCCCAAAACTAAAACTTTCCCTCTAAATGGCATTTGAGAATTATGGACTTTATCGGATTTGAAGATGTCTTCATAGTACAATTAAGTGGTTCGAATGCATGTTTTTGGACCATAGGAACTTCATCCAAAATAATCAAATTTGTTTCCTTAAGAAGATGAGCAACATTGTTGTTTGGGTTAATGTGGCAAACTGAATCTTTGGTAAGATTTAATGGTATACACAATCTTGAATGTGTTGTCCTGCCGCTAGATAACAACAAAGAAGCAATCCTAACTGAAGCAACATTTAGTACTATTTAACATTTTGATTTGATCAATGTAGACAACGTCTTCTTTAAGCAAATCTTACTAGTACCATCGTAACCGTAGACAAAAACCTTCACTTTTACATTCATTGACATGCATGATCTCGTCATATACTAATCTTTGTTCATATATAACGAACAAAATTGAGTATCAAACACTATTTCTAAAAGTGATACGTCATAAGAAAGCTCATCTATAATTAAACGAATGCTTGCTGTAGCTACTGATTCAATACCTGGATAAGGCACATATCCAAATCTTCGTATGCTTGAGTTATTACGAAGCAAATACTTATTAATTTCATATACTGTCAAATTCTTGATTTGATAATCAGGAAGTGTTACACTTTTTGAATAATAACAATGAAATAACTAGTAATGCACTACTATATATAATTAAAAAAAAAATCTACAAAGTAATAGTAGAATCAAAAACCCACATTTGGTACCCCTAATAGATTTTTTTGTTTTCGCATAATACCATTTGCTGAGATTTACCATGTTTCTTCCCACACATAATCAGGCATAGACAAAGTATTAGAGATAAGAAGCGTAGCAAAGAAATTACAAAGATACGGTTTTGTGTCTCTTTGATTTGCTTCTCTAATAGCCTCTATATACCCCATGTCGTCATCTAGAGGCTGAAAGTGTAGCATGCGTCTCTAAATGTGGTGTAAGTTTCTCCAATTAGGGTTCTAATATCAGGAAATGACTTTGGACGTTTAACTTTGTTGAGTAGAATTCTCAAAAAGTAAGCTTCGCCCAACGATGGATTGACAACATGAATACGACTAATTGAGAAAGCAGATGTTTTACATGGTAACCATATTCTTTGTCCGTTTTCCAAACATGTATTTTGGGGAATTAAACATAAGTAAGTTCTGTGCCTCTGGATTTGTTTGGTTACGTTGCATCCAAGATAAAAAAATTGCAGATGCAATTGAAGGTTTATTTAGCACGTTACCAGTGTCATCATCAGGATCATATATGACTTGTTGATGATCGGGAAGATGAAATGGAAGCCTAATACCTAATGGATACCTATAATGAACGTTGAATGAATATATCCTCAATGACGCTTCACATGCTGACATATATCGACAATCATAATACTCCTTTATTTATTCTTTTACTCGATGACGTTTGTTAATGTATTTAAAAATATATTTAATTAAGCCAGACTGCTTACACCATTCGACTTAAATATGTGCTTGTTAACGTCTCAAAAGTGTAGGATTATAACGAACTACACTTCTGTTGTCAAATTTAACACCAAATTTTTCTATAAGCTAGAAACCCATTTGAATCAATAGTTCTATTACTCGCGAATTTATTTGGAAAATCTTTTAAGCACTTACCATCTAGCATACAACGAGAATTCTTATTTGCATAACCACATGGTACATGATTCATGAAATCACTCACAAGCGTAAACAACTTAGGATCTTCCGTCATATCAGAGATTTCAGCAAAAATGAAATGATCGATTTGATCAACAATAAGAAGCTTATCTTCATCTTTCATGAACAAACAGATACGAACATGTGGGAGACCACGTTTTTGAAACCCTAACGTATAAACAACTACGTTATAATTATAAAATGAAACAAATTAGTAAATATAAAATAATTGTAAAAGTACCTGCTGAAATTTTTCCCAGTAATGATTTAACCTTCAAGTCTTTGATGATTAAATCTAACTTAATTTTAAACAACCTGCATAATATATCAGGTCTCTGTCTTCTGTTCTAATGGTCTTTTCACTGAGAAACCTATTAGTCTAGGCCATTTGGGATTACAGGTGATTGTTATGGAATAAGCTGGCTAGCCAAACTATTTATAGATAGACATTGCATCAAGATAATTTGTCATCATGTAACGGGCATCTGCTGTAAACGAAGATGGCAGTATAACATGTTTGCAAACCTTTGATATATCATCAGTACTGTTAGCTCGTAAGTTACAAAGATTATTATATGTATCAGACCTAAACTCTGTCTGTTGGCTATGTATGAAAAAAAGCCTCACGCTTCCAATCATAGCGTAGGCATGACTAAAAACTGCTAAAAAGACGTCTTGAATTAAGAATCAATGAAAATGTGTTGATTCTATCTTGAACTTTGTAAGAAAAAAAGTCTCTCATTATTACCATAGAATTACTTTTTTTTCTCTGACGGCGTGTCATTTCTATGAAGTATATCAGTTCTTTATCCGTCCTTAGCATATGGAAAGAGAAGTGGATATTGCAAAGGAATGTACGCTAGATGAAATTTGCTTAGACGTCTTAGAATTCCTGATTTGGTTTCAACAATAACACCTTGATTATCAAGTGAAGTCGAAAGATCTCCAACAACAAGAGCAACAACCTCATTTGAGGTTGGTTAATTGTAAGCACGTTTGGTGCGTTCCCTCTTTCCAATCAAAGATACTTTACAGTTAGCCTTAAGATTATTAGCGAACCAATCTCTAACCATCCTATAAGATTTGACAAACGAATTATTTGAATCTAACATGGGCTTTATGTATTATATACGCTCAATATCAATAGACTCATCAGTTGAGGTGGATGAATTTTTTGAACCACTATAAAATTTTTAACAATTGTTAGATCTGTCCACAACGCTGGAGAAAATGGGCGCCCGTGGAGGATGTGTGGCAAGGGAGGTGGAGGAGAGAGACGGCAGCTGGAGGCGTGGCGGAGAGAGGATGTTGGTGCCTCCCTTGGACAATGGCGCGCCTTTGGAGGAGATGATGGGTTGTTGTGAGAGGGAAGATGAGACCCACCGTCCGGGAGCCGTCGCAGAGAAGGGCAGGGCAGCTGAGGTGGCACCGGGCAGGAGTGAAAGGGTGGAGGTTTGGCCTCGCATTGTGGACAGTCTTAATGAATATCTATAAATATTTAAATCGGAAATAATATGATATTGTACAATTATTTAGGTTTGACACATACCAGAATAAGGTTTGTCTATTTATAAGCTCATTTTCAGTATCATATATACACACACACATAAAGTTGTGAAAAATTTGGTTTCTCTCCATCCTCTAGTAAAAGACTCCCAAGGCTATGATAATTCTAACCACTAACTCCGGAGATGAAGGGAACATTTCCTTTGTTATTTTTTGTATCAACCTTACCTCCCATTGAAGCAAAAGAAACCATCGAATTGTAAGATATGTTTTTCAAAAATACTTGCATCTCGAGTCCAAGCCATTGAACAAGTTTAGATACATCAAAGGGGGTTCTATTAGACTAGGAAGTTCAACTTTTTCATAAGCACAACAAAGCATATAAGTTGTTTTTTCTAAAACCTTTTTTGCCCTTCCAATTTCTTTTTCCCACATTTTTTCATAAAAAAATTCACATGTAACATTCTGATCATCATGGTCAAGGTAATTTGTTGAAGGAGATTTAACAAATATATAAATGTACGTATTGAAATATATGTATATTTTTAATGAATGATACTGATTCTTAACAAATCCCATTGGATATTCCAAAGAATATAATGGGTCTTTAATAATATTTGTAACTTGAGAATGGACATAAAATGGGTTGAAAACAAACATGACCCGGGTCTTCCATTTTAAGTGCGTCTGATATGACACAAAGAAATGTGTGAGTTAGCTAGAGTTGAGAAATTCAATACATCATCATCATACTTAGTTAATCTCACCAATAGCAAAAGCTAAGGTAAGGTCCGAAGAGGGTAAGATGTAGACAGCCTTACCTCTACCCCGTGAGAATAGAGATGCTGCTTCCAGTAAGACCCCCGGCTCAATAGTGGTTTTGTATCAAGCCTTAGACATAAGGCACAACACCTAACAATCGGAACAAACCCAACTGGTGCATGTACCCCTTTGTCTTTTGGCTATCAACGCCACTACCTGATGCATGATTAACCGTCCGAGTTGAGAAATTCAATACGCAAACTCAAAACCTATCAAATCATCAACCCTTCAACCAGACATGATTGACACTCTATAACTATTTACTTATACATAATATTATTGATCTTAACTGCTTGCTTTCATTATATAAAAAATAAGTATTGACTATGATGTGAATATAAACTTCAGGATAATAAAATAAAAATAAGGTAGTTCATGAAGGGAAAAAAAAAAAGGCAACCCGGCAACCCTAAGCGATCGAGTACCATTTTCTATTTTCTCATGAACAACTAAAGTGTTGCATTAATTTTCTAGGAGTCATCTACTAATGACTACATGTTACTACTACCATTTTAAACTTGTAAAAACAATGAGAGGGTAGTGAACCACATATGTGACTTCCTATAAGAACTTAAATAATTTCAATGTTTTAAAAACCATATATGTCAAAAGATTTAACACCACCCACCACTGGCCACAACATCAATCTCCGACCCCACCACGTATCTTTGATCACCCATATGTGGTAAGTCAATTTGAAACTCCAATTGCAATATAAAAACACACATCAATTAGGTTAGCGATTGCAAATTTGCTTTTTTGTTTCGTTTTAAAAGTTGTATGGTGATTTGAATCACATGAAGATGAAGACGATTATGATGATGGCGATATAACAAAAAAGGTGGACATGTTATGTTCTTGTATGAACGCCTCAATTTCTAAATTGAAAATAAAAAAAATTATGTGCATACGCATACGTCTCTAAATGAACGAAATGTTAGAACGCAAACATGATTGAGGACACTTTAAATTTTGATTAAAAAGATTGCACATGCATGTGCAACCGTTAAATTTGATTTCGAAACACCCCCCCCCCCCCCACCCCACACACACACACACACACACACACAAAACTAATATAATATTTAGAGGAAAGTTATTGTAAAAATGAGTCTTATCCTACAAATAGCCATTAACGTGAAAAGTAGATGAGGGTTTTATTTTTCTATATTGTTAAACATATATTTTAGTACTGAAATCTAAAAAAATAGTGTAGAGTAATTACGTAAGTACTTTAGTGTAAACTACTGTAATTACTCTAACGACGTAATTACACTAAAAATTATTTTTTTTATATTATTTATTTAGAAAGAGGTGACGGCGCAGCTTGTTGCCCGTCTACCTTCTATTGTGATGTAACTTTCGTATTTTGTTTTAATGAACTTCTAAATTAAAAAAAATAATATATATATATATATATAATAAAAAATGTTTAAGCATATGGAAAAAAAAAAAGATTTCAAATATATATATATTCCCCTTCACTTTTAATGTTTAGTAGGTTAAGCTCATTTGTATTTAGTCTTTACTCTCTATATATATTTATATATAAAACTAATCTATATTTTTTTTTCTGATCACTAACTAGAATCAGTTTTATAAGCAGAATAGTTTTATGCTTATGTTATTAATTAACAATGCAAATCTTTAGAATCATCTTATCTCCATGAACTGTCGATTTTGGTTTAGTTGCCAATTGCAATACCTACAGGTGAAAAAGGTATGAACCTTTCAACGAATATTACGTCAAACCCCATACTGATCAATATTCTCAAATCTAGAAGCCTTTTTACATAAGAATCAAATTCAATTCGCATAAATTTGGTACAATAGATATTTGATTAGATATTTCATGATTTTTTTTTTCGTCACACACTCGTCACGATATCGCAAAGAGATGGTATATGGACGGATTGATAGCGATGAATTCAGACAGTTCGGTTTAACTATGACTTAAAATTGAATATACAACTGATGTTTCATTTGATAGATCTTTACAATCGGTTGGTTTTGATTACAAATTGATTTGTTTAGGGGAAGATCGACAATAGAAACCAATGAACAACCGTTTTAATCTATAAAGGCAATTGGCAATGCAAGTGACATATTATTTATAAAAAAAAGTATTGACAAACTTTTGTCACTATAATATAATATATTATCTAAAAGATATAAAAAATAAAAGTTGGTGTTTAACGATGATCCGATTATAAGATAAATCATACCTGAACCATAGTTTCTAATGTGATTCGATTTTATCAATTGATTTTTTAAGTTTTTAGTCGATCGTTTTTTTCATCCCATTTTATGCAGCTAACTAACATAGAGTGTTTTACAACTTTTCATGACATGAGCGGCCAACACTAGATAGATGTTGGAACATCAAAGGATCATAACTCTTTAAAATGATGTCCTCAATGGAATTTTCTGTGATAAGTGGTGTACTCTGTAATAAAAAAAAATATTCAAAGTCAAAATCATATAGGGCATTAGGGTGCAGGTCATGGTGTATTTATCCTATAAAATTTAAGACTTAAAGAAATCAGCGTATGAAAAGAAGGAGATGATTAGTGAAAGAAACACGATGACGATCTTAATTATCAATTCAAATATATCCAAATAAGTAAAAAGTAATTGCTTTGTTTACTAATAATTTAATGATTCTTGATAAACACTCTTTATTAAGATACAGATTTATCATATTAGGTTAAAATATTTAATTTAACAATGTAATGTATTATTGTAATGTTTGAAACAAACCTCCCTACGCAAATACGGGCAGGTCCAATGCTTTTGTTATTTATTCTTCTTCAAATATTCCTACCTTATATATATATATGGAATGGGTATAAGTTTTGTGAACGTCGGCATCTATCCGATCAATCAATGTATGTGGAATTTATTCTCACTACAATTATTCGATCTATACTTCATTATCAATCATTTTGTGGTGTCTTCAAGTGCGTATTTCAAAAGCTTTAACCATGTTTCTATGGTTTATTCTAAAAAGTATCTAGCTAATAATTCATACAATCCATTTGTTACTCTATAAGTCAAACGGGATTTAATCAACTTTTTTCTAAAACCAAATCGGTAATAGAATCGGCTGTCACACTAATGGTTCACTAGTTGGGCCGCCAAACATGACTAAGAAGTATTTTCATATGACATAAAATTTAATTATTTATTTACTTTAAAAGAAAAAACCTATGTCTATTACATAATTCCACAATAAAAATCAAATTACATCTGTATAATGAGTAAGCGAGCAACAAGCTGCGTCGCGATCACTTTTTAAATCGCATAGCCTATTCTACTGAATACAAACCTTTAAGGAAGAATATTAAATCTACCTACCTAGGTAGAGAAGTACAACAAAATTTTTCATATTTTTAGATCACATGCAAATATTTTCGTATGTATATGAGAGGTCCAAACATATAATGTTAGAATTTAAAAAAGTTGTAATCAATTAAGTTTTGTAAATAACAATACACGCGCAACAACACCAGAAACAACAACAATAAAAATAATACAATAAAACAGTTAATTAAGCTTAATTAATTGATCGATGAACCTTATTTACTTCAAACTCTATTATCATGTTTAATAGTAATACTAGATTACAATCCTGTGTATTACAAGAGTTGATAAATCTAATGTTATATAAATAATAAAAAAAAGTTATGTTTTAGAAAAAGCATATGCATTGCACGATTAAATAAACTCATGTATTAAACTAAGAGAATAAAATAAAATATAATGTAATTTGTAAACAAATACAGACATCAAGATATGTATTTAAAATATAATCGTTGATGTTACTATTATAAATTTCATTAAGTTGATTTTTAAAATATTATTTCTTTTAACTGGGTATTAAATTTGATTTTTCAATACCACCTATTTAGGGATGGCAATCAAACCCGAACCCGATGGGTAAACCCGAAACCCGACACATTTGGGACGGGTTTGGGTCGGGTAATCGGGTATGGGTCCGGGTATGGGATTAGTTTTTATTTTTTTCGCGGGTTTGGGACGGGTTTGGGATTTGATGATATACCCGTTTACCCGATTAGATACCCAATATAATTTCTAATATATCTTTTTAAATATGTATGCATAATATATCTAATTGTCCATCTACATTATCATCTTGTGCTAAAATTACCAAAAAGTTAGTCTATACTATTTGTTATCTATGTCTTTGATTATTTTTATATGATTTAAGTATTTTATATTTATACATTGTAATCATTTACATATATATTTAATAATGGTAAATGTAATTGGTTAATAGTTACCTAATAGATGTCAGTCGGGTTTTTGGTCGGATATACTCAATGAGTAAGTTTTAAAAATTAATGGGTTTATCCGAAACCCACGGGTATACCCGATACCCGATGGGTAATTACCCTACACAAACCCGACGGGTTTTGGGCCGGGTTTGGGACAAGCATACATAATCGGGTATGGGGTTGGGATTACCTAAACCCGTCCCAAACCCGACCCATTGCCATCCCTACACCTATTTGTTTATTATTTAACTTATTAACTATCATTATTATTCTTTTTCATTTTTTAAGTATTTTAATTAACATATATTTGAACTTGGTGAAATTTTTAAATAAAAGATATAACTTTTGTTTAAAGAATTAATAACTAATTTCATATTAAATTCATTTGATTAATGATATAATAACATCTTTAATTAGAAAAATAATTATCTATAATTAAGTAGGAGATAAAGGAATAATATCTTTAATTAAAAATAAGAATAATATCTTGGATTAAAAAATAAGCATTCATATTTAGTAGGAGAAAGAGGTTGGAAAACGAATAGGAATATATATACATGCATACATATATGTATACATATAGTGGAAAGTTCAAATTTAAACCAATAGGTATTTTTAATTTAACAATGTATTTAATTTTAAAAAATTATTAATTTTTTGTAACCTCCATACACTTGTTAAAAAAATGAAACTCATAATTAATTTTTAAAATATATTTTTTCCAAATAAAGTTAGCCTAATTTAGAGTGAAAGATAATTTAAATATATGTAAGATATATGTATGATGAATTTTTATATGTGTTGGATAAATTGTGACACCCGGCAAACTCCGGTAACTAACTTTTTGAAAACTTAGTAAGTCTACCTTAGCGAGTCGCGCATACATTACACATGACGGGGTCAGTCGAGTCGAGTCGTACATCATTGGGGTTTTAACACACGCAAGTCTCGAGTCCCGGGAATTGGTGAACAAGTGTGAACGTGTTTGTTTTCATGAATTATGTGTTTATAATCGTTATGTGACTTGTCGGTATGTGAAAACGTGTTAACATATGTTAAAACGAGGTTTAACGCGCAAAATACACAGAACCAGACCCTGCAGGCGATTAGGGAGCCCTAATCGCCTTCAGGGGGCGATTAGCACTCCTTAGGGGGCGATTGGGACTTCTTAAGGGGCGATTAGGGCTAATCGCCTGATAGGGAAAGCGATTAGCAGCCCTAATCACCTGATAAGGCTGCACAATCGCCTGACGTGTTTTAAATAACTAGAAATGCCTATACATACCACCCTTGACCTCTAAAACACCATTTGTGCAACCCTAGCCGTCCCATAACCCATACCAACACACAAACACCCTCTGGAACTCGTTTTTACATCAAAACAACCATTTCCAAGCTTTATCCATCATTTTCTCCTAAATCCAAGGTGTGTTCTTCAAACCCAAACCTTTAAATGATTATATTTTGTTCCCTAAAAGTCCAGACCGGACTTATAAATGTTTTTGTCTTTGAAAACCCATTTAAAACCGTTTTTAAACAAACCCAAACCTTTATGCGTGTTATATGTGTTATTTGTGTTTAAAGGTAGGATTTTTAGGATTGAAACATGATTGTTTTTGTGTTATTAAGGTGTTTATGGTTGTTACAAGTTAGTATGATGATGTTCTAGGAGTTTGAATGGTTTTGGTTGTGTATTGTTGATGTTTGATGTTTTGACCCTTTTGAATGATTAAGGATGCTATGAGGTGTGTTGTTGATTGTATGATGTTAGGGTTTGCTTTAGGATGATGCTAGAGCAGTAGGATACTATCGGACAACGTGGTTATGTGATGAAATATGGATAATTGCTATTTAGGGCAAGTTCTTGCATGTTGATGTGATGTTTACATGTTAAGTTACTATTTTGGGAAAACGCTCGCATTCGGGACTGTTAGAATGATGAAAACTTAGGGGTTTTGCTTGAAATATGTTTGTTAATGTGTTTTGATTGATATTGGGTGTTTACACATGTTTCGGATCTGATTTGGAGGGTTAAACGCGCGAAATTGCGTCGCGCAGCAGCTGCAGGCGATTAGCCTTCCTGATCGCATGCTAGGGCAGGCGATTGGGCCTCTTAGCATGCGATTAGCCCCTCAATCGCATGCTAAGGTAGGCGATTAGCCTCACAATCGCCTGTTGACCATCCCCTAATTGCATGCTAAGTTCCTAATCGCGTGTACTGCTGTTATAAGTGTATTTTGACATTCCGAAACCCGATTTGACACCTAGGAACATGATAGGAACCCCGTGACATGCCTAGTAAACATAGTAACACGTGTTTGGACTTATTTGTGAGTTATTTGACATATGTGTTAGACTCGTTGAACTTTAACACATGATAAGTACTAAGTTGCATGATTTGTGTATGTTTGTGTATGAGATGAACACGTGGAATGTCGGGTCACCAATGGGATGTCGAGTCTTGTCTTACGTAGTCTGGTTGTCGGTCAAACACGCTTTTCGGACACATAATGGTCATGGACTGGACTTAGGGACTAATGAACCCGACGGGTTATTAGTTTAACTTGACACATATCTTATGATAGGTCGCCACTAGTTGGGGCTATCATATCTTACAAACGGTTTACTCATATCACATAGACGGTTTACTCATAAACGGAAGACGCAACCTAAGGTGAGTTCACGGCCCCACATTTTACGGTTTTTGCTTTCGGGGGAGAAACATGCTTAAAACTCTTTTATGACTTATGACTCTTTTTCACGTTATACTATGGCTTACATATTATTACTATACGGTTCATCAAAAAGTCCCTTAGAAACACTATCATGGGAATATGGCGGGGAATGTGGATAGCGCTATTGGGAACTGACAAGCCCCACTCGACGGCTGGAGGCCGGGCGGGTGCATATTGTCTCTAATAAAACAAGGTCTACCGGTGATGACGGTAGCCCATAGGAAAACTAAGGGTCAGTACACGGCTTAGTCAGCAATGGTTTCACCCGTATGAGTATCTTATTCTGCGCCTAGCTAGCGTTCTCACAAGCATAGTAGTAACAGTGATGGTAACGGTTTTCGAAGGATCACTTAAAACGTTTAAATAAAACCTTGAACTCACCAGCATTATATGTTAACTCTTTTAGCATGTTTTCTCAGGTCGCTAAGGTAGCAGGTGTCAGATAGGCGCACGGAGTCGCACTGGAGTCGTCTCGCGTCTAGGGTCGCATTGCATGTTTTGGGATTGTTAAACTTTTGAACTTATGTTTTGTTTACGCATGACTTTTGTAAACTTTAAATGCTTCCGCACTGTTGAATGTTGATTTTAATCTTATGCATGGTTTTTGTTTACGTATGTTTTTACATTTAGACGTCGTTTATTGTGACCGTTGACTTGGATCCTGGTGTGTCACACGCCCTCGCGGTAGAACTCCGCACGTGGAAATTTGAGGGTGTGACAGATTGGTATCAGAGCCAATGGTTATAGTGAACTAGGACTGCATGTAGAGTCTAGACTATAGCCGAGTCTCACACACTAGACGGTCACATACATTTGAGTCGTGTCTTTTGGTAAACATACTAACCTTGTCGGGGTGTCGGTGTCCTTACCACACAGTGTCATATCACCTATCTCATTCTTGGTTATTCCTAGGTTCATTTTATCTTCTTCTTCGGGTTTACAGTCGAGGGAACTTGTTTGTTGATCTTTTGAGTTGGCTATATCTTCCTAAGATGTGGGTACCGGGTGACTTGAGGTTCGAGCTCGGGGCACGCCTTGAGGACCATGTAGAGAAATTTATCATTTCGGGTGCACACGAAATCATAAGTTGAAATGCATGGAAGACTTGGTGGATCTCGTGTTGGGATTTATGGTCGCATTCGAACCCGATCTTGGACTTTTCATATTCTCTTGGTTTAGCGTGGTGTTGGGTCTGAGTGTTTGTATCTTGTTCTTCTCAGAAGATGTCTGGACGCACTGGAGGACGTACTGGGGACGACGTGGAGGCCGCACTGGTGGGGGTAGAGGTGGTGGTAACATCACCCTGACGTATGACGAGCTCAATGAAATGATGCAGCAACAGTTTGGCGTGGCACTAGCTGCTTTTCAGGCTGCCCAGCAGACTTTCATGGGTGCTACTGCTCCTCCGGTTCAAGCGGGAGTTGCTTATAAGCGGTTCAAGGATTGTCAGCCCCTCAGCTTCCAGGTATGGAGGGGGCTGTGGAGTTGCTTCGGTGGTTGGAGAAGACTGAGTCGATGTTTGCTTTATGTGAGACTCCAGCAGTGGATTGGGTGAAGTTTGCTTCGGGGACTTTTGTAGGACCCGCCCTGACGTGGTGGAACTGCGTCACTCAGACACTTGGTCTCGGGGAGGCCAACGCCATGCCTTGGGCGGATTTTGTGCGTAGGTTGAAGGATGAGTACTGCCCGCGAGAGAGATCAAGAGGTTGGAACAAGAGTACGGGAATCTTAAGATGGTGGTTCTGAGGTTGAGGAGTACACGATCAGGCACAACGAGTTAGCAGTGATGTGTCCAGGTTTGTCGACGCCAGAGTACAGGAGGATAAAGAAGTATCTTGCAGGTTTGGTGCCAGAGATTGCTGGGTTGGTGTCTGCTAGGGATCCTACTACCATGTCAGAGGCTGTGCGGTCGGCTACTAAGATGACCAACTTGAAGATTACTGAGGGTGGTCTTGCCTCCTAGAGGCTCTTCTGTGAAGGCGCCGGCGGATAACAAGAGGAAGTGGGAAAGTGTTGAGAAGAGTTTAGCGGTGGTTCATCGACAACCGCGGCGAAGAAGGCTGAAGCTTCAGGGTCAGCGTCGGATCAGAAACAAGGGGGCTATGCTGGAAAGAGCCCTAAGTGTGGGCGTTGTGGTTTTAATCACTATGGTACGTGTGAGAGTTTTCGTTGTAAGCGTTGTCAGCGGACGGGGCATCTTGCGAAGGATTGTAGGGTCAACCTTTCGTCCAGGGCGACTCAGACTGCTGCTACTACTACCCCTGCTCCACAGGGAACCAGGGTTGCTTTCATTGTGGAGAAGCGGGGCACTTCAAGCGAAGCTGTCCAAAGTTGAATCAAGGGGCACAAAGGACTGCAGGGAAGGATGGAGACAATGAAGGCGGTGGCCGGATTACTCGTGCTCATGCTTATGTGATCGGTGCTAGGGAGAACCAGGTGGACCCAGACACTGTTACCCGTACGTATTCTTTCTTATCTCTTGTTACGCTTTGGTTTTACTTTTATCCGCATCGTCGTGTGTTCGTGTCTTCAAGTGTTTTCTTTTTGGTTTGGTCTCTATTTCTCATTCTTTGGGTCGATGAGGGTCCTTTGGGGATGCTACTTGGACGGTACCGGTGGGTTAGTTATACCGATCATAGTAGACTCAAGTAGGCCTTCGATCGGGGGTCTCTAGTCTTATATTCGCATTTGGGGAAGTGGTTTCCCGATTGTTACCGTCACGTTTTGGTTCACTACCTTCACTCGTTGTATTTTGGGGAAACGTTACTTGCGCACACACAGAGGTCGACACTCATCACTGTTGAAGCCGAAAGAATCTCGGGACGAGATTCCTTTCAACAAGGGGATGATGTGACGACCCGGAAAAAATTTTCTCCTTATTTGTTTTCTCTCTTCGACTTCGGGAAATATTCGGGATGAAAATTCTTTCAACAGGGATGATGTGACACCCGGGCAAACTCCGGTAACTAACTTTTTGAAAACTTAGTAAGTCTACCTTAGCGAGTCGCGCATACATTACACATGACGGGGTCAGTCGAGTCGAGTCGTACATCATTGGGGTTTTAACACACGCAAGTCTCGAGTCCTGGGAATTGGTGAAACGAGTGTGAACGTGTTTGTTTTCATGAATTATGTGTTTATAATCGTTATGTGACTTGTCGGTATGTGAAAAAGTTTAACATATGTTAAAACGGGTTTAACGCGCAAAATACACAGAACAAGACCCTGCAGGCGATTAGGGAGCCCTAATCGCCTTCAGGGGGGCGATTAGCACTCCTTAGGGGGCGATTGGGACTTCTTAAAGGGCGATTAGGGCTAATCGCCTGATAGGGAAGGCGATTAGCAGCCCTAATCGCCTGATAAGGTTGCACAATCGCCTGACGTGTTTTAAACGACTAGAAACCCTATAAATACCACCCTTGACCTCAAAACACCATTTGTGCAACCCTAGCCGTCCCATAACCCATACCAACACACAAACACCCTCTGGAACTCGTTTTTACATCAAAACAACCATTTCCAAGCTTTATCCATCATTTTCCTCCTAAATCCAAGGTGTGTTCTTCAAACCCAAACCTTTAAATGATTATATTTTGTTCCCTAAAAGTCCAGACCTGACTTATAAATGTTTTTGTCTTTGAAAACCCATTTAAAACCGTTTTTAAACAAACCCAAACCTTTATGCGTTTATATGTGTTATTTGTGTTTAAAGGTAGGATTTTTAGGATTGAAACATGATTGTTTTTGTGTTATTAAGGTGTTTATGGCTGTTACAAGTTAGTATGATGATGTTTTAGGAGTTTGAATGGTTTTGGTTGTGTATGTTGATGTTTGATGTTTTGACCCATTTGAATGATTTTGAATGATTAAGGATGCTATGAGGTGTGTTGTTGATTGTATGATGTTAGGGTTTGCTTTAGGATGATGCTAGAGCAGTAGGATACTATCGGACAACGTGGTTATGTGATGAAATCTGGATAATTGCTATTTAGGGCAACTTCTTGCATGTTGATGTGATGTTTACATGTTAAGTTACTATTTTGGGAAAACGCTCGCATTCGGGACTGCTAGAATGATGAAAACTTAGGGTTTTGCTTGAAATATGTTTGTTTATTGTGTTAGGATTGATATTGGGTGTTTACACAAGTTTCGGATCTGATTTGGAGGGTTAAACGCGCGAAATTGCGTCGCGCAGCAGCTGCAAGCGATTAGCCCTCTTAGCAGGCGATTAGCCTTCCTAATCGCATGCTAGGGCAGGCGATTGGGCCTCTTAGCATGCGATTAGCCCCTCAATCGCATGCTAAGGTAGGCGATTAGCCTCACAATCGCCTGTTGACCATCCCCAATCACCAGTTGACTTTTCCTAATTGCATGCTAAGTTCCTAATCGCGTGTACTGCTGTTATAAGTGTATTTTGACATTCCGAAACCCGATTTGACACCTAGGAACATGATAGGAACCCCGTGACATGCCTAGTAACAGAGTAACACGTGTTTGGACTTATTTGTGAGTTATTTAACCTATGTGTTAGACTCGTTGAACTTTAAAACATGATAAGTACTAAGTTGCATGATTTGTGTATGTTTGTGTATGAGATGAACACGTGGAATGTCGGGTCACCAATGGGATGTCGAGTCTTGTCTTACGTAGTCTGGTTGTCGGTCAAACACGCTTTTCGGACACATAATGGTCATGGACTGGACTTAGGGACTAATGAACCCGACGGGTTATTAGTCTAACTTGACACATATCTTATGATAGGTCGCCACTAGTTGGGGCTATCATATCTTACAAACGGTTTACTCATATCACATAGACGGTTTACTTATAAACGGAAGACGCAACCTAAGGTGAGTTCACGGCCCCACATTTTACGGTTTTTGCTTTCGGGGGAGAAACATGCTTAAAACTCTTTTATGACTTATGACTCTTTTTCACGTTATACTATGGCTTACATATTATTACTATACGGTTCATCAAAAAGTCCCTTAGAAACCACTAACATGGGAATATGGCGGGGAAATGTGGATAGCGCTATTGGGAACTGACAAGCCCCACTCGACGGCTGGAGGCCGGCGGGTGCATATTGTCTCTAATAAAACAAGGTCTACCGGTGATGACGGTAGCCCATAGGAAACTAAGGGTCAGTACACGCTTAGTCAGCAATGGTTTCACCCATATGAGTATCTTATTCTGCGCCTAGCTAGCGTTCTCACAAGCATAGTAGTAACAGTGATGGTAACGGTTTTCGAAGGATCACTTAAAACGTTTAAATAAAACCTGTGAACTCACCAGCATTATATGTTGACTCTTTTAGCATGTTTTCTCAGGTCGCTAAGGTAGCAGGTGTCAGATAGGCGCACGGAGTCGCACTGGAGTCGTCTCGCGTCTAGGGTCGCATTTGCATGTTTTGGGATTGTTAAACTTTTGAACTTATGTTTTGTTTACGCATGACTTTTGTAAACTTTAAATGCTTCCGCACTGTTAATGTTGGTTTTAATCTTATGCATGGTTTTTGTTTACGTATGTTTTTACATTTAAACGTCGTTTATTGTGACCGTTGACTTGGATCCTGGTGTGTCACACGCCTCGCGGTAGAACTCCGCACGTGGGAATTTGAGGGTGTGACATAAAGTATGGTAAGATAAACATATGATAATTTGATATACGTAGGATGAATTTTGATATGTATAGGACAAATTTTTATAAAGTGTTTGATAAAGTATTAATGATTAATTAATTAGAGATATAATTATTAATGTAATAAGAGTTAAATTATTTAATGTTTTACTATTATGTCATTTTCTTCTTTTTGTTCTCATATAAGTTTTCTTCTATAATATATATATATATATATATATATATATATATAAAGGTAGGGTTAGGGTACAAAGGGTGTGTTTTGTGAGAAAGGTAAGAAATAATTATGTCCTTTAGATCATAGTGATGGATGGTTGAAATTAAATTAATGGCAAAATTGTAAATTGTGTTATAATTTTATTAATAAATTAAGTCTTCTGAGGGCATAATTGTCAAAACACCAACAAAAACCATTAAATATCTCTTTCATTTAATGAGATTTTCCATAAATCTCTCTAGTCTCTCTCCTTCTCCCTTTCTCTCTCTCTCTATAAACACCTTGATTTCCCTCTCCCAAATTTGCGATTAAGGTTAGTGATTTTTATCATGAAACATCACTTTTACATCTATTATTTTTATATATTTTTTATGCATGATAATTTGCTATTTGTTTTTGCTTTTATAATAAATTATTATTACTAGGAACGATGTTCCAAATAATTTGATGTAATTAATCATGACCTGCTTCTTGCATGCTCTATGCCATGACAAAGACCGTAAAAGAGCTCGTTTTTATTATTGGAGGAATTATTTTTTGTGTAGAAATATTCTAAAAATGACATCAAGATGCGTAAGTTTTGTAGGTTAATTTATTAGTTTTATTTATAGCTTTTATAATAAATTATTATTATTTAGTGTGCCGAATTAATGTTTGAAGATTGGTTAATGGTGTATTTGGATCTACTTGAGTTTAAAACACATGGGTTTAAATGAGTGGTTAACACGAGCTTAAAACACAATGGTTCAGATGAGATGTTATAACACAAAGTTTGATAAAAAAAACTCAATAAGTTCTTGTGAGTAGTTCACATGAGTTCAAAAACACAATGAGTTTAGATGGGATGTTATAACACGATGGTGATAAAACACACTGAATGTTGAGACGATGGTGAGAGAAACACACGGGATTGTTGAGACGAATGTGATAAAACACACTGGATTGTGGAGACGATGATGATAGAACACACTGATTGTTGAAACACAAAACTGTTTCGATGGTAACAAAACACACTAGATTACTGAGACGATGATGATAAAACACAAACCGGTTAGAGAGATTTGAATAAAATCTCTAAAATAACTCATCCATTATTATTGATTTAATTTACCATATTTAAATTATGTGCATAATTACCTAAATGACCTTTAGATTAATTTAAAACAAATGCCACATGTCATACTAGGAAGCCTTCTCACCCTTCTTACAAAACTTAGTCTTTGTACGGAACCTCTACCTAATATATATATATATATATATATATATATATACACATACACACACATACATAGAGAGAATAGCAAAGGTTTTCTGTACAAATCGTTTTTATCCTACAAATAGTCCTTAACGTGAGAAGTGAATGAGGTTTTTTTTTTCTTTTTTTTCGAGTTTTTTCTCCATATTGTTAAACACTATTTTAGTACCGAAATATAAAAAAATAGTGTAGAGTTATTACGTAATTACTATTGTAGAGTAATTATTCTATTTTTTATTTTTTTTATATTACTCATTTAGAAAGTATGTTTAAGCAGATGAAAAAATTAAAAAAATAAAAAATTTCTCCATTCACTTCTCATTTTAATAAGCTAAACCTATTTGTATTTGATCTTTACTCTCTCACTATATATATATATATATATATATATATATAATATTATATATTATATATATATAGGGTTAGGATACTTTGAGAACTCGACGAGTTGTGAGAACTCGTAGGAACTCGACGTAAAAATGCGAAAAAAAAAAATTTCTTTTTTTTACACTCGTGTAAAACACGTAAACCCCGCTGTAAATTTTTTTTTAAAAAAAATACATTAATTTATGCCAAAATACACCGGTGTAAGGGATTTTTATCCTCGTGTAAGTATATTAATATTTTATTCATTATTTTTATTGTTGATTAATTGTGGACCACATATTCATTTTTGATTAAAAAAAGTATGTGGATATAAAAAGTGAGTTACTATGGTTCTCACAACTCACCTTGGTTCTCAAAATATCCGGATCCTATATATATATATATATATATATATATATATATATCTACATATACATGCACACTTAGAGTTGTAGATTTAGAGAAGTATAGATATAGATAAATGATTATCATACTTAGTAAATATGCATTTAATACATATAGTTAACGAGTTGACGCTAACCCGCGATCAACAACGACACGTGGCGGTCCTCTGTTGGCTGAAATGGGAAGCCTCTCGGGAGACGGTTCAGGCTCTTTGGGAGCCGTGTCCCGTCTCTCCAAAGAGGGGTCAGAGGTTTATTTTTGCAAAAACACCCGGTCAACGGCTATTTTGGCCATTTTCCCTTTTATTTTTTGTAATGAATGCTCACTTAGCCATACTAAGAGCACAAAAACTTATGTAGGATACGTTTATCACAAGACACTCTAAATAGTAGTGTCTCATTATTGATTCTCGACCATGATTGGCACGAATGGAATTTTTTTACCACTAAGAAGATTTTATATAATTACCACATGATGTTCAAGAAGCTAGAAAGGGGATAAAAGTTACATGACAAGCAACGAGTTCATCACTCTTAGATAACGACAAAAACGTATAATTAAAAGTTGAATTAAAACGATTCATGTATCATCGTTTTATCTCAAAAACAAAGCATTTCTAAATCATCACAACACCCACTAAGTAGTCACAGTGATCGTTTACATAACCTTCTTCTCCGACAAGTTTCAACACCAATTCGTAGCAAATTGAAAAGGCCAATAGGCATGTTTGGCCTCGGCAAGGCAAGGTCGAGCCATCTAGCAATGCAGAAAACGTAATGAATATCGATACCTTTCTCACCAGTTTTGTTCTACAAGGTAACCGGTCCAACACTACTCGCCATACTAGAATATCTATTTCCATGCGATAAAACAATTTCACTTGGTGAGATGCGCAACGACGGATAGAACATGTAGGTCAATGATCTTCCTCACTTCCTTAAATGAAAGCATTAAAAGGGAATAATTCCCTCAAATGTAAATCAGGAAAGGACTTAGCAATCTTAATACATATGCCATTTCATCAACACCGACAATCACTTTATTAAAACAATAAAGAGGCAGTAAAAACTGGAATACAACCACCAAAAGCACAAACACCAAAAACGCACACACCACACCAAGTTACAACAATTTGGCTACATCAAAAACGGCCAAGTCAGCCCAATTCAAATCCGGGAGCTTTGCATGATTGGAGATCCAGAAAAATCGTCTTCTTTAATGAAATCCACAACAGACACCGGAATGAATTTCCCTTCGAAAACCTTTAAGTTCCTAGCCCACCAAGTATAGACCATATTACCTTAACACACTTTATTAACAAATCTACAACACCATTTAAGAGAAACTCACCATTGAATCCTTTTAAGGAACCAATACCCAACCCACCACTCCCTTTATTCTCCCAAACCAAATCGCAATTAACCCAATGAGCTTTACCAATAACTCTCTCATTGCCCCGAAAAAAAACTAGCTATTTAGGCTTCAAGAAACTTGTTAACCTCAATTGGCAAAGGAATAAAGAACTCAAATATATCCCAAGAGAACCAAGTACCAAACTTAGTAAGGTTGAATGACAAACAATAAACAACGTCATGTCAGCCTCACATACGAAAAGCTTTATAATTTTAAATCTATCAATAACTTTTTGCTAAGCCTGTGTCATCCCGATATTGCACCCAACTGAAATCCCCAAGTAGCTAAATGTGATCTTCTTAGGTTTACTAATCATTGAGAAGCAAGCCTCTCAACCTCCTCAAAACCGACTCCAATTCCAATAAGCTAGAGTCAATGAAATTAATCTTCAAACCCGAAACGATAAATACAGTGGAGAGTCCTAACAATAGTAGAAATATTGTTAATAGACCAGTCTCCAACCATCACTGAAATTGTGAATCCAATCACGTTGAGTATCCAATCGAAAATCATAAAGTAGTATCACTAATTCCAAAAGTGTATTCCAAAAGCGTATGTCTGAATTATTACCCGACCCATTATAATCAGATAAATTTAAAGGC
This sequence comes from Ambrosia x helenae, assembly GCA_030844895.1. Lineage (NCBI taxonomy): Eukaryota > Viridiplantae > Streptophyta > Magnoliopsida > Asterales > Asteraceae > Ambrosia > Ambrosia x helenae. The sequence goes on from JAUTDX010000952.1 coordinate 61,954, forward strand.
TTGAAGCGGATCATCATATCTATCATAGCCAATTTTCTGTTTGGTAGCCTCTTAATGAGGCTCTGAACCATTCAGCTGTGAATGGTTCAGCATTCACACTGTTTGTTTCAACCTAAAATAAGCTTTGAATGAAATGGTTAAGAGCTGAACCATTCAGCACTTAATCATTCAGAGCCTCTTAACCATTCAGAAATCTTAATGATTCAGCACTTAGTATATTAACACTTCTTTGTGAAGTACCGTTTATAGTTTGATATTGCAGCTAGATTCGTCATGTATTTCTTGCTGTAGATTATAAATGTATGCCTTTCGGAAAAAACAAAATTTCTTGCTATTGATTTATTTATATTATTTTTATTTATTCCTATTGTATTCGGTACATGTTTAGCAATTATTAATAAGTTGTTTAGTTTAGTGATTCAAAGATTGAGAAGTTTTGTAAATAAGCCAATTTGCATCTTACGGGTAAAAATCTAACACCATCAAACTATATTCGGTTAGTGTATTGGTATTGTGTTTTGATTGCCCTGTTATATGTTAAAGTCGGGTCACAATCCATGGAGTTTACTACGAGTTAACACAATTTTTTGACCCGACCCACTCTGTTCCGACATGTTGTGACCACACATATTCTAACATACCCAGTTTGTGCCCCTAGTTAGACGAAAAAATCTTAGATACACCGCTGCCAACTATTTTATCATTCATAAACTAAAAGAAAAAAAAAACATCATTAACTTGAATCCCCAAGTAGCTAATTGGCACAAATGCACTTAATCGTACAGTCTAGTAAGTTTTGCATTTTCTTGTTAAAGATTCCAAAAGCATTGGTTTTTTTTTTAAAATAAATGTGCATGTCCAAATTTATCTTAAAAACTTGTGAATAATATTTTCTCGTAATAATAGTTTCTCGTGACTTTGAAAGGTAGAATGTTCAAATAAATCCACGTTCGAAGTAAGCCCAAGTTTCTACTTTCTTGATATGCAACTACACCATAACTCACTAAATCGTCTCGTACCTCTCTCTCATAACCGAGTTCTCTCCAAGAACTCATTAGCCATCAGAACGATACATCGTAAAGGGAACCCGACCATACTGACAACAATGATGTCGTCTACCAATACTCTCTCTGCATCAGTTGTTGGACTCACCAACCTATCAGGTATCATTATTATTATTATTGTGTTTTTCATTACATACTTACAGAATTGATCAACAATTTATTTTACAAATGTTGAACAAGCATTTTCTTTCAATATGTGTACATAACAATCACTATATCTAGCATTCGTTTTTGTGATAGTAAATCAATCTTTGCATGATTACTTGGTATTCACCAAATGCTTCAAGGTTTTGGTAAGGTGAACTAAATAATAAAAAAAACCTTTAGATTTTGGCTTAAAACCCTAAAATATTTGGGAAATCCAACTCAACCCGGTAAAAACTTCCATGACCCGACTCGAATAAACACTTTTTGATAGACATCCGAAAACCAAAATTTATTGACCTGGCCATAAACACTGTTTTGATAGACATCCGAACACTAAATTTTTTTTTGACCCAACGTATCTATACTATCTTATAAAATATTTCACAAGGACCTCTTAAATTTTAAGTAATACAATTATAAATGCTTAAAGTACAACACATAATGCATGTAGTAACTACTTTTTAAGGGCATTTATGTCTTTTCAAACATAAGTTCACATATACCCTTGTTAGTTACAGTTTTCTCCCTTATCTATCTATCTATACTATATTATAATTTTATATAATACTTACATATTTTACCCATCAACTTTACTCAATTTCTATTTATTTAAATACTAATTACACTTTTGCATATTTATTCTAACCAATTACTCTCACGATTTTTAAACGTTCATAACTTTTTCAGACGATAATATTTTCTTAATATTATTACACTGTATAAAAGAGCATTTTATTCTTTTAAATTTGAGTATTGTATTGCTATAGTGTTTTAATTTTTAAAATATTATATGTTAGGATTAAGCAATAACCGAAACTAAAACAAAAGAAAAAACGAAAACGAACTGAAATCATCTAAACTTTATTATAATACATTTCTCATTGATGTTTTAAAATTCAAGTTGTACATGTATAATTATTTAGTGTACAACACACAATGCACATATTAACTACTTACACAATACTTACACATTTGTCCTCTCAACTATACTCAATACTTTTATTTTAAATAATAATTACACTTTTAACTCTTATTGTAACCAACTACCACACAATTTTTAAATGTCCATAACTTTTTCACATGTTAATATTTTCTTAATATTATTACACTGTATAAAAAAGCATTTTTTTCTTTTTAATTTGAGTATAGTATTGCTATAGTTTTTTTTTTAATTTAAAAAATGATATGTTGGGGTTATGTAATAACCTATATATACTATCTATACTATATTATATTACATTTCCCAATATCTCTAATATTTAAGTTTTACAATTATAATTGCTTAGAGTAGAACACGCCATTTGTCTTTTATACAGTGTTGCAAAAGTCGCTAGGCGGCCCCTAGTCGGCCGACCGGGGAGTTGGGAGTACTCGGAGTACTCGGGGAGTACTCGGGGTGTACTCGGATTTGATGAATATAAAGAAAATTAATTGTTAGATATAATATATATGTCAAAATAAATATAATTCATGTCAAATAAGTATAATAAAGATAAACTGACTTTTTTTACTACTTTTAGTTGTGTTTTAACTTTATTTAAGCGTGTGCCCTCCGTTCAATTGTAAGAAATCAAACTCCTTTTTTGATTTTTTTACTGCCAAACATGTAGCTTAGTGTGGTCATGCATCATTGGGATTTAATTTAAATTTAAAAACATTTATACAACCACCTTTTCAAATAAAAACATCTATTATAATTAATTAATAATTGAGATGGAAAAATAGAGTACGTTAAACAAGTGGTAGTTTCATTATTAATAATTAATAATATTATAATTAATTTTGTGACCTTTAACACTAATCTCGGCCCATTCGTACTTCAACCTAAAACCTAAATAAAACCTAAAAGCTTCTTTTAAGTTCTCTCCAGCAGCCACTTAGCTTTGGAGGCCATCAATAATAATAATCGTGTGTTTGTAGCCACACAAGAACACCGATCTTCACCGTTTCAAGAACGCACGTCATCATCTTGTCAAGAACACAGGTATGTCTTTCGATTTTCAGGTCTGATTTTGGTCTTGGGTTTATACTTTGTTTTGATTTTGGTCTAACGTTTACCCTTTTGTCCGATTTTTGGCAGATTAGGTTCGATATTTGTCCGATTATTCCGACTAGCGCCGAGGAAGACCGAGTTTGACTGAAGCGACTAGGTTTGCCCGATTTGGAGAAAATCGCCTCGGATGGGTTCCGAGGACCGACTACTCGGCGCCTACAAGGCCTTGGAGGCCGACATTTACAACACTGCTTTTATACAATACATACACCTTTGTCCCCTCAACTTTACATAGATTTAATTTATTTAAATACTAATTACATTTTCGCACCCTTATTTTAACCAACTACCCCCACGATTTTTAAACGTTCATAATTTTTTCGTTCGTTAATATTTCTTAGTATTATTACACCGTATAAACGAGCATTGCAGTCTCTTTAATTTGAATATAATATCGTTATAGTGTTTTCAATTAAAAAAATATGTTAGGGTTAAGTAATAACTGAAACGAAAACGACCTGAAATCTACCAACGTATCTGTCTTTTATAAACGTCGAATTAACATTTTGTCACAATTTCAGGTTAGATTATGTATTTCCGGACAATCACCAATGTGTTTACAATTAGGGTTTGTCGTTATGTATGTAACTTCCCAGTTCCTCATGATCACCCTAATTTTTTGTTTAGCGTTTCTCACAATTATTGCTATGTATATATTCATGTGCTTGCACTTCCTCTATGTATATATTCATGTGCTTGTGTTTCGATTGTGGTTAATGCAGTTCAAGCTCCACTAATGATTATGCAACACACCAAAACAAATATTTTGGTTAATTGATTATGACTTAACGGAACCGTTATAAATGTTGTTTCCCACGGCAACGCGCGAGCATCCCACTAGTACATTTAAACGAAGAGTTTTTATCAAACTCTCAGACCTCCTTTAACTTTTGATAAAATCTTCTGGTTTCGTTTACCTTTCTAATTAAACCTTGAAAAAAATATTCCTTATCCTTTAAACTTTAATATCTCTAGATCGACTTCATATTATTTGTCACGCACCCTCTATATACCTCAAATAAACTAAAGTATATGACAAATATTAAACTGTAATTTGAATTTAATTTATAAAGTTCCTTTACATTAAAAAAAAAACGAGTTAATAGCCAAAATCGTTTCTGAGGTTTGGTCACTTTTGCCACTTCAGTCCAAAACTCAAACCTTTTACATCTGAGTCCTCAGTTTTAACTTCCAACGGTTACATTTTTTTTAAATGGGCCAATAATATTCCTTCACTTCACTTGCCCCATGCCCAACGCTTGTTAACGACTCCCCGCCCAAAGGGCTGCCGCCTCCTTTCACACCACCAAGGGGTGGTGTAGATGGGCTTGAACCCACTTCCACGCCGGTCCCCCTCCCTGCACTCTTAGGCAAGTGTTGAATATGACAAAAAAAAATGATATTATATATTAATGGCTAGAAGGAAAGACACATACCCCAAGTTCCATCTCAACTTTTGACCATAAGAATTGGTGAAGACAATGGGGTAGTGTTATGTCTGATATAATATAACACCTGCTTCCATCAATTCAATGTCATTTTTTATTTGGCTGATGTTTGTTAGGACTTGATTTACATTGGTAAAGTGTATTCAGTCAATTGAATTTGATGGCCAAGTTATCTATGGGGTGACGGTCCTTTAGAAATTGTCACAACATCAAAAAAAAAAAAAATGCATCATCTGCTATTGTATTTACTTTAGGAGGACATGGATCACGATTTTATTAAAATAATATTAATAAAATAATAAAGAAATTCTCTTTATACAATTTTAGGAAATCGTAGTACACACACCGTATAGAAATCCAAACAAAAATAAAAAGAAATACAACAAATGTAAATTAACCGATTCAAACCAAGTATTCAATAAGATCATGAATCACGTATTTTAGCAATGTCCTTGAGCCTATCTAAAATGATTCAATCAAGATCTTCAAAAAATCAAGTCTTAAATGTCTTCTTATAGTTCTCCATGGCTGCAAGAATGAACAAACTAATGTTGATGGTTGTGGCTGAGACACGTGTTTAACACGCTTCCCTTAAGACAGATTTCATGCCTCTACCAAAGACAACGCGTCTGTCTCCCAGAGTACAACAGCCGAAGCAGTCTGTACTGCCGGAGAAGGCCACGCGTCCGAGGGTATACCGGGTAAAATTATAGTGTTAAAAGTCGTGGAACAAATAATAATGGAAATGTGGTGAAATCAAGTATAGAAAAACTTATCTCTATAAGTTCTCAACATATGGGTCAAGTTTTTCTTCTTCTCAAAGAATTCTTGTATGGATCATCTTCTTTTAGTTATCTTGTATTTTTTTCTCTAGTCTCAAATAAGGCATATAGCCTACTAATTATACAAGAGTTGAAGATAGGTGAAAGGTATCACTTTATTAGTCACTTAATTACAGACTTAACACCCTAATTTTTTTTGAATATTTACTTTCATTAACAACGGAAAATCCTCAAAACCGAGGATCTCCAGGCAAAACACAACCAATTACAGAGAGTACAAAGGCGACTTCACCCAATTCTTCCACATGACATTTTTAAACCTCGATCTATTACTAAACCATAAAAATGAAAGCGATTTAATAGACGCGACTACTTCATTAACCTTCGGCTCTTTATCTTTGAAAATCTTGTCATTCCGTGCCCCCCAAATAGCCCAAAGCGACACGATGTAAATTCCGCAGACAATGTTTCTGCTGTGTTTGTCTTTGGCTGCATGTTTATACCAGCTCAACTCAAGAGTTGTAGAAAAGCTCTACTCAAGAGTTTTCTCATTTATTCACCACATTAATAATTTCCTTAAATTAAATTTCCATTCACTATTCTAAAATTCCAACATTAATTTGATTCCTAGTTCAGCTCTTCACTATTTAATAAAAATGATGCGAACCTAACATGAGATTCGGGCCGGTCGAACTCACAAACACATTTACCTAAACGGTTATGGTTCATATCGTGACGGGTTCATGGTTTCACTACAAATCAAAGACCTTTGGTGATGGACGTAATTGTTGGTAGTCCCTCGGTGAAAGTAAGTGAGAAAAACAAGGGCGTGGATAAAGAACTTACAAAGGGATCACCTGACATCTCATTACCGAACTGTTTGTCAAAAATAGCAAATCAACACATGCAACGTCCCTCTTTTATCCACCGCTGATCATCTAAGTATCACGGACGAAATTTTTTAAAATTCATTTTATTTTTTATTTTAGATTTGACCTAACCATCACAAATCACCAATAGATTACCAACATATATTATAAACTGATTTTTTTCTGTGGTTTAAACTACGTGTCGGTTATCCGCTAACAATCATCGGAAAACACGTTTGCATGTGCTTTTTTCATCGCTAAAAGTCAATTTTCTAGTAGTGTTATGACCCCTTTATTTTTATATATTTTTTCAAAAGATAAACATGTAATAATGCACTTTTAAGTCAAAACGTTGGTGCTATTTGTTGGTTATAGTAAGGTCAACAAAGGGGTACTCTTGATCAGATAAGATGATTCAAAAACAGTTAATGAAAGAGAGATACTAACTTGAAGTTGATGTCGGCGGTTTCTTAGCTATGCTTATAGCAATTAATTGGGCCAACACCTGGGTCACTGTATGACCAACATTATATCAGACCAGGGATCACAATATGTGACCCATGTAACCAACTCAAGGTTGTATGTTATACAGGTACACATTGTCATGTCACACCGTACTTAAATCTTCAACTACTTGGTTGATGAGGACCTCTATCGAGGCTAATTATCAATTTCATCACATCATTGTTTGTCGTATATATCCATTTTCGTGTATTTTATTATCCCATCATTACTTATGGTTTTAACTCGAACATAGGGGTACATATATGTGTGACACATGTACTACGGTGTATGTAGTTGCAAACAAAATTTAAAACAAAGAAAGTCATAGATGTCCCGTTCAGTGACAAATGTTTGAAACTTTATTCATAGATGTCACTAATATTTGGTGTTTGAGATATTTATCAGGTTGATTACATATTATGTGGTTCACACAGCTGCTTAACTAGGCTATCTTGGAAACTCAAAATCTTGCATTATTCAAATTAATGATCCTATCAATAGTTTAATCATTTCAAATCTGTAATTTAGTTAAAGACTTAAAGCTTTATAATGATGTCTGAACAACTTCTGCAGGGCCGGTCTTTATGTATAAAGACCCTAGGTTTACGACAATGTCATGTAGATAAGGGCCCCAACTTTTTTTTTTCGCTTAGGACCTCCAAAATAGTTGAGTCGGCTTCTGTTTATGGTTTCATATTTGTTTGAAGTAATGCAATAATGATATCAATTATATAACATGTATGTATTTGATATCATAAATGAATAAATACAATGAACGAGTTTCTCTTCCGTTTTACTCTTGCTTTTTTTTTTTACAAATAATCAAAGCGCCTTCGACTACCTTGTACGCAAACAGAATTATATGCGACTGATTTAGCAACAAAACTAATTAGCGATCGTCAATAGATTTTTATCGGATCTGAAATCCTTTATATTTTGCACCCAACTTTTTTCTACCATAAACTTCGATATATCACTAATATTCATTTCATTTCTGTATCAGTGACATATATTTCGTTACTGATCGATCATCTACCATACAAATAATGTACGGACTATAACTAGCATGATGTGATGCATTACAAACATGTTGGACCAGATAATAACAGTGGTGGAACCTGAGTTAGGGTTGGTACTCTCTCCATTACACACATCAAATCATAAACATGATCATGAGAATCAACTAACCCGTTGAATTTTCTATACTAGCTAGTGTTGGCGTGCATAATCCTGCGAACTGTTTTGTTACACGTTTTCACGAATTAAACGTTCCATGTGAATTTGTAAGGGTTTTGTCACAATCACGGCAACTTTTTTTTTCATGCGGAATAGGAAACTGCTAGAAGTTAATTAATTGCTTTACAATATTTGTATGGTGTATTTTTTTTTTTTTTTTTTTTTGTTGTTGTAAGAAATTTGTATGGTGTATACTTTTAGTAACGAATGTAAAGATTTCAAATATGAATTTTGTGATACCATAGTAAATGATTTGTAAGACATTGAGGGGTCATGAATTAAATGATTATTATGATTTATAATTATACTAGCAGGGAATCCGCGCGTTGCGGTAGAGTCGACAATACAGGATGGAAACGTAATTCAAACTTTAACACAATTAAAAGAATCAATATGTAAGGTGTATGTTTGTGTGTGTATAAGCACTTGTGCTTCGCAGTGGGGTAATTTTTTTAAAGGCTACAAGAAGACATGATAGTAGAGGTGAGCAAATGTCGGTTCGGTTCGGTTTTTACATATAACCAAAACTTTTAGGGTATGCGAGATTGCGTTTTAGGTGTACCGTACGGTCTTTTTGTAATATATATATATATATATATACACATATATTTTTTTTTTTGGACTTGAGCAGAGGGTCTCTCTGGAAGCAGCCTCTCTATCCCTAGGGTAGAGGTAAGGTCTGCCTACATCTCACCCTCCCCAGACCCTACCAATGGCTTTGCTATTTGTGGGATTTACTGGGCTTGGTTGTTTGTTGATAACCGAAGTTCAGTTTTACGAAAAACCATAGCCGAAACCGATCGGTTACCTCGGTTTGGTTAATTCGGTTTAATATGTCGGTTATCGGTTCGGTTTCGGTTAATATCCAAACATAAAACTTGTGCAAAATTATAAACTTAAAATAATTAGTAAAGTGTTTAGATCATTTTCAAGAATACAAATATATATATGAAAAACGTAAGAAAAATACATGAAATAACGAGGAAACAAATAAAAAATGCTTCAAATACATGAGTTACATAAAATATATATTTCAAATAGATAGATACACATGAAAGATACATTAAATATACCGGATACATGAAAATATGTTCCAAATACATGGATATATGTATGAAAAACACTTAAGCATATAACTATCGGTTCGGTTTCGGTTATTTCGGTTACGGAAAAAGGGAAAACCGAAACCGTAACCGAATGGTTCGGTTTTAGCCATATGTTAACCGTAACCGATTGTTAATTCGGTTTCGGTTATTTTCGGTTCGGTTTCGGTTTTTTCGGTTATCGGTTTTCATATGCTCACCCCTACATTATAGCATGCTACGTTTCATATATCATATGCAATTTGACATACATGTTAGTAAAAAAATGGAAGTAGCAGTTTGACTCATTAGTAACTATTGTTATACTAATAGTCCTATTCAATATGTTGAAAGTGCCAAATCTGGAGAGATTGCCGAGAAGAAGAAATCATAGGGATCTTTATAAGATCAACATTAAGAGGAGGTTAGAACGGCTCATATGTAATCAACCTGCAAATAAGCATACCCATAAGTTTTTCCACATGATAAAAACAATGCAATACAACTGCTAATTAAGTGAACTATAAATTTCTATCAGTGGCATCGGAAAAGTGAAAATGGAAGTTAGGTTAATTGATAATATTCCACATAAAACATCCTAACCCGAGAATTTTTATAGACGTGCACAACTTATTTTTTTTCTAGGAACCGAACCGGTTTCGGTTCGGTTCAGCCCTGGTTTTCGCCAGTTTGAAAGATCGGTTTCGAGTCCGGTTTCGGTTCATTTTAGTTTGGTTTGGGTTCGTGAACCAATTCATGCACACACTATTTTTCTAAGAAAAAGGCATCACAACTTTTTTACGTAAAGTTCGACTTTTATTAATTCTAACAATTATTTTAACGTGTATAGGTATATATATATATATATATTTGTATGTGTAGAAATATTTTTGTATAATTTTGTTATATATAAAATTGCAATTTTTTTAATAAAATATGGTAATTACTTAATTTTGTTTGATATTCTTCTTAAATATAGATTATAGATATAGATTAATGGTATTTAATTGTAGTTATGATAAAAGAATATGTATAAGTAAGTTTTGCATGAAGTGTAGAAAAGGAAAAAGTTACATGATATTTGGGTTTTAGGCATTAGACTTTTCCTATGCCATCTTAAAACGTATGTAAAATTACATTTGTAGACATCTCTTTTCCTTTATAATGTAGTATAGATTAGGAATATATATTTAGATTATATATGTAGTATAGTAGACTAGGGTTCGCAATTCACAAAGGGGTGGCGGCGCAGCTTGTTGCCCGTCTACCTTCTATTGTGATGTAATTTTCGTATTTTGTTTTAATGAAAAGCCTTACTTTTGTTAAAAAAAAAAAAAAAAAAATAATTAGATACAGAATATGTTTTATATTTTTTTAGTATTTATCTTATTAATAAGTTGTTAGTTAGAGAAGTGAAGAAACACATAAACTTTTAAAATTGTAAATGCATGTTTTATATGTGATGTATGAAAGGAAATGGTTATGTAATTGTTTAATTAACCGTGACGATTTTTTTCTCTAACATCCTATCAATATTTTTTTACGGTTCTTTACTTTGATTTTGTATTTATTAAAAATTTGGGTGACATGTAATATTGTGTTTTGAATGTATTATATGTATTACAAGTTTGTGTGACATGTAATATTGTGTTTTGAGTTTTAAATAAAATTAAGAAGAAAAAAAATTAGAGAAAGGTAATTTTTTAACAGTTAATGAGAAGAAATGTTTTTTTAAGTATGAGATCCCTGTTATGTTGTTATGTTCTTTCCCAAAAGAAAATGACTATAGTTTTCATAGTTTTAATATTATATATTTTTATTTATAAAATGAATAGCGAAAACCATATGTTAAAATATATATAATATATATATAATATATATATATATTATTATGGTTATTATTATTATTGTTATAACTAGGTGTATAAATATACGCGCGTTGCGCGTTTTTCGTATTTGTTTTAAAAAAAACAATGTTTCAAACCGCTTTCAAACCTGATACCTCAAATCACACAAATGTACCACAAACCACTCCACCACCAAGGCATTTTGTTAGTTAGTATAGAATCATATGTATTTATAAATAAATAAGTGTTGGAAAAAAAATAAAAATGCCATGTTTGAAACGGGTTTCGAACCCAAGACCTCAAAAAATACACATCTACCACAAACCACTCCACCACTACCCCATTTTGTTAATACTTATTGAATCATATGTATTATATATAAATAAGTGTTGTAAAAAAATAGACTCAAATGGGTTTCGAACCCAAAACCTTAAAGAACACATAAGCACCATAAACCACTCCACCACTACCCCATTATGTGATTTCTTATTAAACTATAGGAGTATGTTTGGTATGTGGTAATGGAATGGACGATGGAATGGAATGGACAAGGGAATGGAATGGACAAAGGAATGAAATGGATGATTACCATTCCATGGTCTTGTTTGGTTACCACGTAAGAATGGAATGAATCACTACTTTGTATTATTTGGTAGGTATGGAAAGACCTAGGAATAAAACCCCCAGTGGTGAGTGGTGGCGATGGCGGTTAATAGTGGGTGCCGACGACGATGGTTGGTGGTGGCAGAGGTGGTGGTGGTCGGTGGGTGGGTGGTGGCGGTCGTGGTAACGGCAACGGTGGTGGTCAATGGCGGCGACAACGATGGGTGGTGTGGTGGTCGGTGGCTGGCGACACTTAGTGACGGGGACAGTGAGTGGTGGCGCAGCGGCGGTGGTGGTGGTCGGTGCGTGGCGGTGGTCGGCGACGGCGAGCGTCGGTGGTGGCAGTCAGTGCTTGGTGGTGGGTGTGGTGGTCGGTGGTCGGTGGTGGAGGTGGCGGTTGGTGATGGAAAGTGTCGGTGGTGGCAGTCGGTGCTGGTAGTGGGTGGCAGTGGTCGATGGTGGAGGTGGAGATGGTGGTGGTGGTGAGTGGCGGTAGTGGTCGGTGACGGAGAGTGTCGGTGATGGCGATCAGTGCTTTGTGGTGGGTGGCGGTGGTGGAAGTGGTCGGTGATGGCGGTAGTCGGTGGGTGGAGGTGGCGGTGGTCGGTGACGGAGAGTGGCGGTGGTCGGTGACAGAGAGTGACGGTGGTGGTCGGTGGGTGGCGACAGTCGGTGGTGGCGTTAAGTTGTGGTGGCGAAGGGTGGTAATGGTAGAAGTGGGTGGTGGTGGTCGGTGCTGATGAAGAGTGACAGAGGAAATGGAATGGAAAAATAAACAAGGGAGATGGATGGAATGAATTTTGGGGTTTTTAGAGGGAATGGAATGGAAGAGGTAATGGATGATTCCATTACCTTGACTAACCAAACACCTTTTTTTTTTCATTCCATCGTAATGCTTCATTCCATTCCGCCTTCCATTCATGCATACCAAACGCTACCTAGATATTTAACATAATAAAATAAATAAAATAATAATAAAAGTACTATTTAAATAGGTTTGTATATTAGTAGTATATAATAAAAGTAATTTTTAATTGTTTTCTTTTTCTTACGTACAGTTTCCTTGTTCTTTCTTAATTAGAAAAACTTGGTAATTAAACTATTTCTAAAGTTAAATATCCTCTCTTTTCATGCGTGAACATTGTTGACGTGTCAACCTTTAATTATAATCCTATCAACCATTGAAATTTTAGTCTAGTGGCCTATAATCCTTCATATCCTAAGTACCATAAAAACATTTTTTATGAACATGGCAATATTCTTATATTGAGAGACGTCCAATACATAACTAGTTGTAAGAAAAGATGTGAAGAAACATACACACACTTGTACTTTTCACACCCTCAAATTTTATGTGTAGGGTTTTTACCGCGAGGCACGTGATATACCAGGATCCAAGTCAACGGTCATAATAAACGACAACTATATGATATGAAAATAACGTAACAAAACCAACCACGCAGTTTTAAAAGTTTTACACAGTACCAAAAGACCACAGTGGAAGCAAAGTTAAGGTTACAAAACCATAATCCAAAGTAAATAGTACAACCCATATAACGTTCAAACATGCATGATAGTATGAGACGCAGTGTGACTCCAGTGCGCCTAGACCAGCTGCTACCATAGTGACTTGAAAAAAACATGCAATGTTAGTCAACACATAAAGTGCCGGTGAGTCATAGAGATAAAGTTTGCAAAAGTTTGTAACGTTTGTAAAACCAGACACAACAATCCTTACATCTATATCTGATGCTAGCTAGACATCGTTACATGATACTAAAGTGTCGTGAACCACTGCTGAACGTTAGAATGCCTCAATACCCGCCACCGGTCATCACCCGGTATCATAAGTTAGATAGGACAAATATGCACCCGTCTGACCTCCAGTCAACCCGAGTGGGGCTTGCCGGCCCAATAGATCTATTCACACTTTCCCCGCTACGTATCCACATATTAATGGTTCACTAAAGGTTAGGAGGACTTCAATGATGTAAGGTCACTAAGTATCCATGGGATATAATGTAATATATTGGTCTAAAGTTCGTAAAGTTCATACCGCATGTTTCTCCCCCAAATATGAAAAGAGTAAAGAGTGGGGCTATGACACTCACCTTAGGTTGCGTCTTCTAGAATAAGATAACCGACACAAATAAATAGTTCCAAATACCGACGACCTATCATAACGTTTGCATAAGTGTTTCGACTAACAGCCCGAAGATTAACTAGTCCCGGATGGTCCAGATCATGACTACAGTTTGAAAATGGGTTTGAATGTTAACCCGACACACCAGACAGACCCGACATCCCGTTGGTGACCCGTTATACTAATTGATCAAGTACATATCGCTAACACACACGAATCATGCATAAAACACTTAGTTTGCATCAAAAATCGCATTTCTGGAGTCGTGGGGCCGAAGCAGGTCAGAACCTAATTGGTTCGACCTATATGTGGGTCGAATGAGGTGTTTCAAGGTTGGTTCGACCTCCCAAGGCTTGGTTCGACCCAACTGCTGCAAAAACTCATAAAAAGCACCAAATCTCATCAAAACAGTCCGAAAACATCACGAAACATCACAAATCACAGCAGTTGATATCATCTAATCTATCCTCATAAAACCCTACCAATTATGTCCTGAAATCCGTTCATTTCATGAAGAAATCACAACTTACCCAAAATGGCAAATTATGAAAATGTCACATCAATACTTATAATCTTTACCCAAAATGAAAACTTATCAAAATTACCTCATAAACATATAATTATTCACAGATTTATCATGTCTAGCAAACCCCCAAATCATATCATCATCAATACCCACAAGAAAAAACCCTAGATTTAACATAAAACCCCCCAAATGGGTAAAACTTCATCAATCATCGATTACACCCTATAATAATCATAAGTTATCATCTAAAACAGTCCTAGATCATCAATATATCATTTATTCATCATTCAATCAACATCTAACACATAATAACACATAGCAGCTCATTTAACACCATTAACATAAGGATTTGTTGTATGAAAACTCATGATGAATGCATAGATTTGGTTTTAGAAAGATGTTAGAAAGGTTTTTATCCACGAAAACATATTTAAATCAGATCTGGACACTTAGGGTTTGATAAAAACGAATGAAAATCGATTAAAAGAGGTTTAGATGATAAACACACCTTGATTCTTCTCTTTGTTTATGATATGGAACGTGTTTATATGTTAAGATCTGAAAAACGAGGTCAAAAACATCTCCTTACAGGTTTAGGGTTGAGAGAGAGCACTTGGAGGCTAGCTAGGGCTGTGAAATGATGAAAAAATTGCAAAGTATGGTATTTATAGTTAGTGTTGGTTCGCACCCTCTTAGGGTCGAACCAAAGCCCATTCGACCTTTACAAGGGTCGAATGAACATCCATGGACTTGGTTCGACCTCTCTTAGGGTCGAACCAGATTCATGGATTCCAATTCTTTACGGTTTTGTCGTTTTAACCCATTTTAACACATGTTAACCCCATTTTAACGTATGTTAACACATCCTAACACATAAACATGCAATTCTAACATATGTTAATCATTTCTAATCATGTAAACACGTATTTTCACATTGCCTATCATATATAGAACAGTTAATGCTTAGTACTTGATTAAATCATGTAATTTCACTAACAACGGGACTTAAGACTCGTGTGTGCGTATAATAACCCCAATGATCCTCCGAATCATTGAACCCTGGAAAATACGTAATGTAAACCGACTCAACTGACCTAGTTAAGTACGTTAAATAAATGTTTTTTGCTGTGGTAGACTTATATGTTTCTAAAAGTGTTAACCTGAATCTGTCGAGTGTCACCGTACTTTAATGTATATGAATGTAATATAAAATGATTATGTAAATGTTTAAACTTGTCAACCTTTTTCCTCTCCCTTAATTCTATGCTTAAAGTTTATTATATGTGAAACGTGTCTAATTCATATAATTTTAGTATAATTTGTTTGACTTGTAATATTGTATATATGAGTTTTAAAAGAAAAGAAAGAGAGAAAAGTAATTTATCAACTTATTATAGAGAAATGAAAAAACAAAGTAGGAGGAGATTTTTTATGTTCTTTGCTAGAAGTAAATTTTACAGTTTTATTATTATATATTTTGTTTATTAAAAGAATGGCAATAAACATATGTTAAAAAATATTATCATTATTATCAAGGTAATAATCTTAATTATTCCTCTTTTCTTTTTCTCTAATTTTCCTTTTCTCTTTCTTTGAAAAACTCGATAATAGTTCTATATAAGGGCAAACATGAAGTGTTTTAAAGCATATCAGTGATCTCTTTTTCCTATTTATTCCGTTGATTAGGTAATTCATTATGTTCTGAACATGATTTTTCTTTCCACATGTACCGTAGCAATATGGAAAATCACCAAACTAGTGTAGTTGAACAGATTTTTTTATCAATAAACTTATGGACCACGAAGATTATGGTTTATTTATGTACATAATATAGACAATTGTATGTAAAAAGTAAAGCTTTTAGAAATATAAACCACTGATATAAAAAGTTAAACGACTTAAATTTATTCTTTTTATTATACAATAATTTAGTATTCTGTAAGATCAGTTTTTACGTACAAAGAAAATTATATGTATATAATGTGTGTAATTATCAACATAGGTTATGCCATTATAATATGCCTCGTGTATATATTTTCCTAAAGTGTATAATATGTTGTGTAGCTATTTAGTGATCGATGGTACGTTTAATTGTTTATTGTGGATGCAACTTTAGTGTAACAATGTAATATTATCGGAAGGGGGGAACTTGCCTCTTGCCCTGGCACGTTTTGCCTCCTAATGCCTTCTTATCCTTTGTAGCTTACGATTCTTTTGTACGTTAACTCCCCCTCATATATACAAACACGCATATAGTTTAAAATAAAATATGAAGGTATTTTATATTGTGCTATAAATTTGTAGCGTTAATAAAATATGAAAACTTTAAATAAAAGTATGAAGTAGTAAACTAGCCGGTAAATAAGACTTCGGCCATCCTCTAGGCAAGAGCGGCGGTCTGGGAACCGCAAATCATTACAGTGCAGCAGTATTATGAGGGCTTTATCTATTTGGAAATACGGGAATGAGATTAAGGAGCTTGCCCTTCCGCTCCTAACGCAATCTGCTGAAGGGTTAGTTAGGTGGCCCAACACCCAGCATGCCTCTGATAATAGGGACAATGTCAAGCAATGTCTGCAGAAGGTCGCTGATGGACATTTCACAGCCACAGTTAAGGTTCTATGTTCCTCCGGGTTGCTCCATATGGGGATTCCACCTTGAAGGCCCTCATTGATAAACACCCCGTCACCGATCCCCCAGCACTGCCTAATGTCTTACCCTCTGAGGGTGCCCTTCAAGTCGATGTGGACTGTGTGTTACGGAATATTAAATCCTTTCCTAGAGGGACTTCATGCGGGAGGGATGGCCTTAGAGCTCAACATATCTTGGATGCACTTTGTGGGCATGGGTCCTCGCCGCCTTCTGATCTACTCTTGGCTATCACCGACGTGGTTAACATCTGGTTGGGGGGGCTTTGCCCTAAGGTCCTTGCCGAGTTTATTGCATCTGCCCCCTGACTCCGTTGCTTAAGCCCGATAATGGGATTAGGCCTATCGCGGTTGGGGGCATTTGGCGAAGGTTAGTCTCCAAAGTCGCTATGCGTAAAGTTGGGAAGGAGATGGCGACATACTTGGGTGATCATCAATTTGGGGTTGGGGTTCCCAATGGGGCTGAGGCCATTCTTCACAGCGCGACCAGAGGGTGGGTTAAGCTCCTAGGAGGGGTCGAGGGGTATATTAGCTCTTTGGTTGTTAAAAGGGCTAAGAAGGCAACAGAATTAATGTTCTCTCTACAGAAGTTGAGGGACCCCCACAGTGAACTTTTGTTGCTACGTTCATGTATGGGTGTTGCCAAACTGCTGCTTGGCCTTCGGACATGTCCACCGGCCATGGTCAATGAGGCCGTATCAATTTTCGACAAAGGCCTTCGTGAAACGGCGGAAGATATTGTGGTTTGTGGAGGGGCGTTCTTTGGAGATTTTCAATGGCGGTTGGCGTCTTTGCCGATTCGGTTGGGAGGGCTTGGTCTCTGTTCAGCGGAGGACGTGACTGCCTATGCTTTTGTAGCCTCTCGGGTGCAGTCCTGGAACCTTCAAGACCACATCTTAAGGAATAGCGGGTTGGTGGGGATAGACTTGAATTATGAGCTTGCCTTGGACAACATTCGCAGCTCTCTCCCGGACTTCGATTTGGGCGGGGTTATGGATAAGGACACCGCCCCCAAAAAACCTCAAAAGATTTTGGCGAGTGCCTTTACCGGTAAAACCCTTCAGACCATGGGAGAAAAATTTGCTATGTCCCCGCGCCAGAAAGCTGTGTTTAAATGCCTTAAAGGAGCGCATGCCCAAGATTTCTTGACTGTCCTTCCCATCGATGGGCTTGGGCAACACATGTCGGCTGTTGAATATCGGGCAATCCTTAAGTATAGACTTATGATTCCCATGTTCCCAGTTGGTTTCAATATATATAAAAGATCATTTTATAGAAAGTAAATTGAGGAAAATGAAATTTGGTCCGACGATCCCGGTCGATTTACCGGTTTATTCTATCTAACCGCTCCAAATAGAGGTGGTTCAAATAAACCCAACCCTGCAGCTTCTGGTCCAACCGGTCCGTTCTGAAAACAATGATCATCAATTCATGATTCTTCCGAGAAATTCATATAAAATAATGCAATATAACGAATATACATTAAGCTTTTAGCAAAATAAATAAATAAAGCAGATAAAAAGAAGGAAAATTCATTAACTAAGTGGGGAACAAAATACCGTTCAAAAAAAAAGTGGGGAACAAAATAACATAAAATAGGATAGTATTGTGCAACAATTAGTGGTGAAAGATCGAGTTGTTCAACAATGCGGCTTTTGCTAGTCATGGTCATAAATGGGAATTGGAAGTCTAATTGCATGGGTGTACATGAGATTTAATTACGTTTTTAAAAGAGTCTTCTTCATTTGATGATGGGTTCATTTCCACTATCTTCATTTTAGAGACAAAAAGGATGCTAGAAGAAGAAAGTGAAAAGTGACAGGGTTAAAGAAGATGACGGTGGTTTGTTTTTGAAAACCACGTCCAATAGCAATGGGACCAACATATTTAAATTTGATGGCAATCCATTTATAGAAGGATACATCTAT
Source organism: Ambrosia x helenae (assembly GCA_030844895.1). Lineage (NCBI taxonomy): Eukaryota > Viridiplantae > Streptophyta > Magnoliopsida > Asterales > Asteraceae > Ambrosia > Ambrosia x helenae. The sequence goes on from JAUTDX010000952.1 coordinate 80,834, forward strand.
TCCCACCCCCCTCATTTCTATTTCCAACCCCCAAAGTGTCTCGCTATGGCCATAGCGAGGCTCTTTTGTTAAATGAAAGTACGACGTCAGTATGAGGTTGCATGAAAGTTTGGAAAAGTAAGCCCTAAGCGCCTCACTATGGCCCTAGCGAGGCGCTTTAGGTAAGGGGGTGAACCTGGACATCTGGATCGGTGGGTGTTGAGATTTGTGTTGGGAGGGTTTTGGTTTGGGTTTTTTTTTGGTGTTTTGATGTGTTTTTTTTAAGTTTTTTTTTTGTTTTTTTATTTAATTATTGTAAAAAAAATTAAAAAACAAAGTAATAACCCTAATTAAACTATCACTAATAACCATAGAAGTGTTTTTTTATGTTTTATTTAAAAAAAAAACAAAAACCATTAACCAAAAATGAAAATTCTACTTTTTTAGATTCTACCCTAAATTAGAGTTTGAGGGAAGGGGATGGAAGTACTTCCGTGATAGATACAACATTCATCTTCGTTATCCTTTGCTTCTTGTAATACGATTCGAGAGATTATTCCTTTTCATCAAGATGATCGTTCCACTTCTGTAATGATGAGGAACATTCCAAATAAATGTTCAGTTATGGATCCTTTGATCAGAAAAGATATTCTCAAACAATTCCTAACAACTGTTCAGTTATGGATCTTTTATTTAATTGTTATAATATTTTTTTAATGTTCTTTATATATGAATAGTGACCCTCTAGCAAACCTGCGATAGAAAGATCAAATTATCAAAATTCTTCATAAGAAAAAGATATATTTTGAAGAGAACAAAAAGGTAAGCATGCACGTTTGTTGTTAAACCTACATAACTGCGATCTGCTAGCACAAGTTGTTATCGGAGAGATATCTGTCAACGATGAAGGCAAGCTGAAACGACTTCTGACATGATCAAGAACAGGTGTGACATGGGTTAACGTCACCATACGTCTGCATAGTTTTGGGTGTTTAAAAATGGAACAAGCAACCCCCTACCTACTATCACCACCGCTAAAGCTGTTGAACACCACATTCATCTTCGTTTCTTGATGAAACTAGAATTGTTATCTCTGTTGTTCAGTACTTCCGTGATAGATACAACATTCATCCTCGTTATCCTTTGCTTCCCGTAATAAATTTCGAGGGATTATTCCTTTTCATCAAGATGATCGTTCCACTTCTGTAATGATCAGGGACATTCCAAATAACTGTTCAGTTATGGATCCTTTGATCAGAAAATATATTCTCAAACAATTTCTAATAACTTTTTAGTTATGGATCTTTTATTTAATTATTATAACATTTTTTTTTAACAAAACAAAGTAATAACCTAATCAAACTATCATTAACCAAAATGAAATTAATGAAGACCTTGATCTGCAGTAAATTAATGAAAACCTTGATTTGCAATATTTGAAAATTATCATTCTTGACATGCTTGGTAACAGAGGGGAACACTTTCTTCTTTTTGTTCTACAATCTTTGTTAGTTGTTAATGTTGTTCTAGTTTTTATACTTTTAGAAAGGTTTGAGAGAGAAGGTGGTTGTTCTTGAATCTCAGTTAGTCTGAAATGTTACTAAAATGTGAAGACCTTGATCTTCGAATTTGGTATGCGCGTTAAATTTCATTAAATAAGTGAAAAAAGCGAATTAGTCAAACTTTGTAGAGGCCTATGTTCTACGGGAGGTGAGTTGGCAATCAAGGGATCTGCTTGGAGTCTAAAGCTTCGCGTGTCATCCTGGTCGAACTCATGGCTTGGTTGCAACATTCATCTCCCGGCTACATCACTCCTGTTGAGAGAGGCAAGGCTGCTTCTGCAGCTCTAACGTCCTAATTGGTTTCTACAGATTGATGATAGTCGTTTTTGGCATTGTAATCCGATCGTTGCCATTCCTTATGGCTTATCCCTATCATTCCTCCATCACTATTCAGACACATTATAAAAACACACACCACCAACGCCCACCCCACTCACAATTTTATTATTATTTTATACCAATGTAACCCCCACCACCATCACAACAACCACCACATTATCATCCCATACCAATAGAACCACCACCGCAACCATCACAAAAACAACATAAAAAACAACAGTATCATCCATACATAGTTCATTATACTGGTTGCGGAAAGAAATCAACAGCCGACTTGCGTTAACAAACAGATGTCCTAAATGTCACTTGACGAAGGATGTGGTACGACCACCGCCACGTGTCAACCACAAATGTTAACAACTTTGTAAAACTAAACCCTAAGAACATTCATTGCACAATTTTCATCTTATAAAAGAACATAAACACGATCATGCGACGATTTACCTAGTATGAAATACTATGTAACGTATAAATATGTTGTTCCAAATTTTTAAAGGGTTACCTTTCTCTGTGACACCCCGCATTTTCAGGTTCCTACTTTAACTAAACTCTAGTTAACTTTTACTTATATTCACAACATGTTACTTAACTAGGGTTGGTTAGGTGAGTCACACGTTGCACGGTTATAGATTAGTAACTGCATAAAAGGTAAATTTGGGGAATTACCGGACTGCATACACGAGTATCGAACCCTGAACGTTGGGGAATTGAGAAAATAGATAATTGTGAATTAATTGTTTGATATTATTTGCAATTACGTGTTTCTGTGAAACTATGTGTGAATTTTTGTGTGATTATGTTATTTAAACTGAATGTGTCATCAAACTCGTAATCGATGAAGCGATAGGATGATTCAGGTAAAAATGGGCCAAGTGAATGGCCGTTCGACGGTGTCAGGTCGTGAAACCAACCCATTATGAAATCGATTTTTAACACCCTACTTCTCATAATCACAACCTTAATCGTCCCCCTACTGCCCCCATACGAAAAATACAACCTCTAAACATCTCCTAAGGCTTAAGAACATCATTTGGGTGACTTGAAAGGTGTTCGGTTGTGTTTATTGAAGAGCTTTAGGTATAATACTTGATTCCTTGTGTTTTAATCTGCTCTTTTATGTTTTAACAAAACCATAAACATGTTTGTCCATATCTGATATATGTTTATAAAGATTAAAACATGAGTTTTCTAAAAAATTAACATGTTAAACATAGGGTTTCATGATTGTTATTTGATATGCTTGCATGTATTTGTATATTGATGATTTTTGAACATCTAGGGTTTATAGGTGATATTATTTATGATGATTCTTGCATGTTTTGATCATGAGTACGTATGATAGGTCTTGTAGGATGTGTATTTGATGTTCTTGATCGATAATATACACCTAGGGTTTGAGATAGTTAAGATTATTGCATGTTTAAAAATTGGACAGATTGCATGTAACAACTTGTAGGCTTTATAACGTGGCTTTAAAGTATCTGTTTTGATCATTTTCTGGAATGGGTAAAATCATGAGGTTTGGTTATCGTTTGACTTGTTTTTGGAATTTTATTTGAATAAAGGTCTAAACTGATTTTCGGATTAAAAAGTTAGGTCAACTTTAAAAGGCTGTAACTCGACTTTTACAAGGAGTTAGGTCACGAAATTTGGTCAGTAGGTTGATATAAGAATAACTCGGATTTTACAAGTGGATTCATCCCGTTTGGATGAATACACGATTTTTGAGAAATTTTATCGTAAACTGACCTGATGTGAAAGTTTTTAAAACCTAGTTATAGTAATTGATTTTTCATAATTTTTCAACAAGGTTTTGTTGCGAAACAAAAATAGTGGCACGACTGGACCCCTAGGAATATTCAGTAAACCTTTGGGAGTCTAATTCATTGTGTAAGTATTTTTAATAAAATTATTTAAGTAGTGCATAATCTGTCCTAAAAACTTTGATTATGATATATGTGTATATGTGCTTATTTGGAGTCTTGTATGACTTGATTTTGACTTGATCTTGCATGTACACTTTTATGAGATGAAAATGACACGTATGACTGATAGTAAACATAATGTTCACCAACGGGTTCGTAGGGTCTACTTGTGCATGTAGTTACAATAGGTGTCACTTAAACAATCCCGTATAAATTAATGTCTTGGAAAAACGAGTTATGTGGTGTATCGTGTATACACATATACTCACGTAGTAGCACATATAATAGGGAGTCGGTAGCACGTCCTTGTTGCTTGTGGAGTTTGGATTTTTAGTTTGCAACCTAAGGTGAGTTTCACTACTCTTTTCTCAAAAGCATATGTCTCGGGTTGAGACAACTTACTAAACTTTTTCAACTTTTACATCCCGGGTTTTGGGTGTTTTGAGTCCTTGTGTGGGTCGGGTTTTCAATTCCTTGTGTGGATATGGTTTTATCAGTTTTGCAACTTTAACTGTCCTTTGTGAACTAAACAATCTCTATCATTTGAAATTCCTTACAATATTATTGGGTTTATCGCTGGAGGCGAACGGGGTATTAGTTGGTAGCGCTATTAGGTTATGCAGAAACCTCATGCCTGAGGTGCTAGGGTCATGGGCATGAACTTCTGGCCAAAAACATTTTCTTGCTAGTTTTGATAGACACTAGTGCTGAGGCACTGTATCATCTGTATGTTCCCAATAATCACATGTTTAGTTACAATGAGTAGGTTAGCTACCCCTGACAAGCTTAAAACTGATGGTTTTTTACTATGTTGATAACTTTACTTTGCTACTTAAACTGTGAACTCACCGACTTACACACGCTAGCATGCTTTTGCCGGTCTCTAGGTACGTAGCACGTTAGGGCATGCATCATTGTGTCATGAAATAATTGAACACTGTTAACCTTACTTTGATTTTTCATTCATTTAGTTTTATCTTGGGCGCGTTGTTTTGCGCAATGATTTAAAATGGTTAGGTTTGGTTTACGCTTCTGCAGATTATCTAAACTTTTTGGTTACACCTTAAACTTGGTTTTTTGAAAACGAACTAAATGGTTTAGGCATTTAGAGTCGTTCATATGACTTATGGCTATGGGGATCCTGGTGTGTCACGCGCCTTGCGGTATAAACCCCACAGTGGAAATTTGAGGGTGTGACAGATTGGTATCAGAGCCACTGTTATAGTGAACTAGGACTGCATGTTCAGTCTAGTCTATAACTGTCATAGCATAAGAATTGCATTAGTACACTCACAACATTAGTACACATTTAAAGACTTTTGGATATGTGTACTTACCCAACATGTTGCAGGGAAAACATGTCGTCATCTTCTCATAAATTTATTTCTAAACACGCTAGCAGGAAAGAACCCGTGGTTGGCCATAGACTTGTAGATATGGAGGGTGAGCCTGAGGAGGACTCACAACCATCTGAATTCCCTGTCCTTGATGGGATAGTTGGTAGAGATGGGAATGGAATCCTGCCCTACTTAATTATTGTGTTGAGAAAAAGGAAGTGTTTGGAACAAGTTCCTGCTATTAGAGATTCATGGGAAAGAACTTTGCTGGATTCGTAAGTTATGTCCAAGATAAACTTAACGAGCTTTCCATGCTAGTTGGCAGTTGGAACTTCTTTGGCATTGGCGTCCACTTATGGTCACTTGATACTATGCCATGGAGGAGAGTATTGCAGAGTTGACTACCAGGTTAGCAGAAACCAGGTCGATCTAGAACAACAATAGCAGCAGATACAAGTATTGATGGCAAATCAGCAACAACAAAAGGAGAACCAGAAGAGGACCCTAAGGAGGACCCTGAGGAAGAAGTCGAGGAGGAGTTCGAACCCTTAGAGGCTGAGGAAAGCGAGGACGAGGGTTCTTGCATGACTATGGACCATGATGATGATTAATCATATTTCATTTAGATCTGTTTCTTATCTTATTTTCTTTAAGTATATCGAACTTGAGTGATTGTTTGAAGTGTAATTCGTGGGATACTTGGATTGTTCATTTCTTTTCTTTGAAGTTGAATCTTTTAGACATCATAGTACCATGCGTTTCGAACCTATTCTATGTTCTAGTTTGCTTATACTGTGTGTGAACGATTATATGGTTAGCGTATTTGTGGTTTTACTCATGGGTATAATGTAAATGTAGAATTCTAATGGCGGGAAGAGGACATGGTCGGGGAAACATCAACATGACTCAGGCAGAAATGAACGCACTGATTAAAGATAGGTGGTTAGGTTCTAGCAGCTTTTCAAGCTGGTAACAACTCTTTCGACCTAGTCTGTCTCTTTCTAAACTCTCGTCATTACCTCTCTATCTCACTCATATTCTCTAAATCTTTGTGCTTAGGCCAACTTGCTCGCATCCCACCTATGTGTTCAGATCAGTTAAGCCCGCATTGCAAACACTTTGAACTTCGTATCGAAGGATTTACTCCCCAGGTCATGGGCACGGATGCACCAGCCAATCTAAGCAATATTCAGCAGATCGTCCGCCTAGCTCATGAGCTGACTGATCAGAAAGTCGAAAGAAGCGGTCGTACCTCACACGGGGTGTCATCATCCAGTGATGGTA